>BGPR01012670.1:2866-44092 GCA_013235015.1 Araneus ventricosus | reverse complement strand
ACTTTTGTTTTCAAATATGTTGTAAGAGGTAAGATTTTAATCCTTCTTACACTTTGCTCTGGAGATTGTCTTCACCTCTTCTTGTGGGTAAATGTTTTCTTTCCAATACATTCGGTATAGGTTCAGGCTGTAAAAGAGGATATTAAATTCGTGATCCAAAGTCTTTTTTCCTTACAGAAAACCTATTCCATTTTTTGAATTCCAGAGAATGTTCGGCCTCTGATGAAGTCATTCGCCAGATCTTACTTCTGTCGTTGTCTACTATTATTTTTTAACCTTCCACCTTTTTACTCCCCTTTTTTTTTTAATATTTGTATTTATTTTATAAAATGAAGTCAAAACATAAATGGATACAAAAGATTTATTTTAGGATCTGTCAGATGGTCGAGAATTTTATAAGATTTACTAAAAAATTAAGATGCATGGACACGCAAATCTGAAAAAATATAGTATTATGGTAAAGGCCCCTGTGTTGTCAGTCTGGATCAGATCAACAAACTTAAAGAAGTCACAGAATTTCAGCATATCAAATTTTATAAAAACATCGTGAATAAGTGTGACTATTTTGCAATACTCCATACATATGTACATTTAAGAATAAAGAATAACAAGTCCTGATATGCACCCCTGAGAAATACACAAGCGTAACTTTGACTAGTCGAAGTTACCAACCTGCAAACGATACCACACTTCACTAACTTTCGGGAACCTCTGGGCTTGCATAAGGCCGGGCCGTTTTACAAAAAACTGCAGCAGGACTCACGTTCCTCCGCGTCGCTCCGGGTTTTCGTTGTGTGGTCCTCGCCGGGAACGAGGTAGGGAGACGCCCAGTATCGAGGAAAGACACTTTTAAATATATGTGTACACTACATTTGATACTTGGCTTCTATAACCATACACCAATCTTTTATTAAACCACAGTTATATTCACTACTATCTTATTCACTTTAATTGACGCTTTAAAATTTTCAGGCACGTGTGTTTTCTTAGATTATTATAAATAACTATTTATTGCCAACGAAAATAAATTAAAAATTTGCTTGTCCCAAGTTCCCTTTGTCACATGATTTGTGATATTTTCTTAGTAATTTTCATACTCACCATATGCATCTAATTAATAAATGTTGGCAATGTCTTGGTAATGTTCATCTGGACAGAACACTTTATCACAGTACTAGTTTTCAAGTGATCTCTTCCATAAAATTTCCTCTATGCAGCTTTAACTTGTAAAGGCATTTGGTGATGATCTCACATAGTTTTCGCTGTATTCTGGACTGTGGTTTGCACCATGTGGAGAAATCAGAACCCGTATTGTCCAAGATCCCTTTTTATGTGCACGCATTCAGTACAGTTTTTTCAAAAATATATCGTAATCAATGATTTAATTAAAGCTAAAATATCGACAACAATACACAAATTCCATATAATAACGTATGTCAACGTTTCGGCTATGTGTCATCATACGAGATAGGTGATATTAATAATACCATCATTTTTGTCAGATGGTGAAGTCAAACCATTGTAGGACAACATTTTCGTGACAAGACAAGTCAAAATATCGACAATATACCAATTCCAGTGAGGAATGTCAACATTTATGCCATGTGTCACTATATGAGACAGTAATACTAATACCATATTTTTGTGATAGATGGTGATGCTAAATCATTATTATAGGACGATAGTTCGTGATGAGACCAGTCAAAATATCGACAATACCAATTCCATATAGTGACGTATGTCAACGTTTCTGCCATGTGCCATCATACGAGATACAGTGATATTAATAATACTCATCATTTTGTCAGATGGTAGTCAAACCATTATAGAATAATATTTCAGACAAGACAAGTCAAAATATCGACAATATACCAATTCCGACGCAGGAGGAATGTCAACAATATTTATGCCATGTGTCACTATATGAGTGACAGTAATATCAATAATACCATATTTGTGATAGATGGTGATGCTAAATCATTATAGACGATAGTTCGTGATGAGACCAGTCAAAATACCTGACAATACCAATCTCCATATAGTGATGTATGTCAACGTTTCTGCCATGTGCCATCATACGAGACAGTGATATTAATAATACTCATCATTTTTTTGTCGATGGTGAAGTCAACCATTATAGACAATATTTCGTGACAAGACAAGTCAAAAATATCGACAATATACCAATTCCAGCGAGGAATGTCAACATTTATGCCATGTGTCACCATATGACAGTAAGTATCAATAATACCATATTTTAGATAGATGGTGATGCTAAATCATTATAGACGATAGTTCGTGATGAGACCAGTCAAAATATCGACAATACCAATTCCATATAGTGACGTATGTCAACGTTTGCCATGTGCCATCATACGAGATAGTAATACCAATAAAACCACATTTTGTGTCAGATATTATTCTAAATCATTATACTTTCTAAATCATTAGTTCATTCGACAATTTTTTTCAAGACACTTGTATAATGTCATCTTTTCTACGTATGCTTCTCCTAATATATTTTATGTAAACATTTTGAAATGTTTTGTTACTGCATGAATGCCAATACCCATGGAAAAACTTCCAATGCTGCGTGACCTTCCCAATTATCAAAAAAAAGCTTCGACAAGCCTTTTATTTGCCTCAAAGCATTTGTTCACATTAATACGAGGGCTGGAAAATATAGAATTAAATATTTGGATCACATTCTCTTGCATTTTAGTTTTATTTTTGTTGAAAAAGCCATAAGTAAGATTTGTATCATCCAAAGAACACATATTGTATTCATCACTTTTGTATTGGATGAAGGGAAGACTTTAATACATACTGTTATTCATAATGTTGTTTTCAATTTGAGTTACTTTCACTGTTTTCTCTTGTTGATGCAGAGGTAAAGGCAATACTTCAAATTCGTGGCAATTCGCATTTATAGATTCATTGTTTCAACCGTGTTCATCAACAAACATCTGTCTTACCCTTTCTTTATTTTTCTTGTGCAAACTCGTCTCTTTGCTATCTCAGTTTTTTTTTTTAAAATTTATAACAACGACTCTTTTGCCTGAAGTTCAACTTCTTTCACATCTGTCAAAATAGCGGCGTGCCTCTCTTTCTTTCGCTCTTTACTTGTCCCTTGTTTTGTTCTAGAACCTTAGAAAGGCCACAAATCCTCCAACGGTTAACCAGTTTTAGATCAAAATTGCAGGCACTGGGAACCAGTGCTAAGAATCACTTCTTTTTTACGCAAGTGCTACGACGGGATCGGTTTAAGGAGATTTTGAACAAAGTGACCCAAAGGCAAAGAATCACTATGCGAGGTACTTTTAGCTGGGTGGCTTTTCTGAGGACGGTCCGTCACATGTCGGGAAGAAATTAAGAATCGGGAAAGATGTTCGGGTTCAGTGAAACTATTCCAACAATTGAAAAGCCTGCTTTATATTGCCCCTCGGTGGTAGCCAGTGGAGAGCTGTCGCTACGTTGCCAGGGATATCGTAAATTGTTATTGTTTTCCTCTGGTGGATTGTCTTCTAGAAATGAATCACATACACTTTTCACATATTTTTATGCAGACGTTTTCGATCCAGAGGTTGCAGCTATGGCCAGTGAGGTGGAAAAACTCAGAATCACAGCCCGTTTGCTTTCGCAATTGGAGTTGAAATTGACATTGGGGAACCATGATTAGGTTTTCCGGGAACCTGGATCGATGGGTTCTTGGGAAATCATAAGATTTGATTATTTTTGTATTTCCGAATTATATTTGATTCCTGAATTTCCGGCAAAAAACCGTTTTCTGATGTCTTGATTTATGGATACACCGTATGTACTAATTTTAAAATTAAGGATTTCATTTAATAATTTTAATATTTTTGTTTTGTAGCGTGAAGCCAGAATAGTATAACTTAAAAAAAGATGATATTTGAGCATAAACGTTGGTTTTAATAAAGCTATATTCTACTAATTTAGCAATACAGAATTAGTAGATTTTTCCAGTAGAAAATTACGTTCAAGCTGTAGAGGCTAAACTCAAGGAATTGAATACAAGTGATAAGCGCATAGTTGCGTGTTACTGATTGTGCTAGTAATATGTTTAAATTTAGAAAATAATGAGTTGTGAGAATAAACCAATGTTATGCATATGTCATACACCTGGCCGTGTGTGATGCCCCTTTATAAGAAAAGAGTGGATTTGGGAGAAAAAGCACTGTTGATAGAAACATATCACCTTGAAGAAGAAGGACAAGATATTGAAGGAAAGTGAGAAGCTAATTGACGATTTAAACAAAGAGTTATATAGAATTTGAAGGCGTATATCAACAGATGCTATATATTTCATATTGCTTATGCGAAAAAATTTATGACTAATATAAATGAAACTATAGAAAAGTTGAAGGGTTTGTAAAATTATACTGAAAATCATCTTGAAGAATGCTATTTTACAAAATTATGTTAAAGCAGAATTTGGCTGTGAAAGATGGATGATTTAGACACCAAAGCAGGTTGGAAAAGCTTGTTGGCATTGTTTTGAAAAGGTTTTTTAGATATAAAATCAGCACTTCAAAAGCATTAATTGATATTAAAGAACAGCAAATTTTAGGAAAATGTGTAGAATTTGAAACTCTGACTGAAATAGCAACAGGCTTGAAGTCAATAAAAGTGACCTAGAAAAACTATGCAGTCGAAACGCGACTTTGTTAACTGCCGAAGGAGTATTTGTCATTATTGAGAGTTGAACCAGCAAAACCCGAATTTGTTAAGAATATGAAATGCCACCTGGCAGCAAAGCCATGTTAGTTTATAGTTAGATTAATGAAATATCCAAATTTTGGGAGAAAGTATGATGCTGTTGCAGATACTTTTGATCTTTCTGCATTTACCAAATAAAATCAACTAAATAAAATAATTATGACAAAGTTTTTGCGAAGAAGACGAATCACTTGAACCCCTTCGCGCTCAGAAAACAGAGCACGGAAACGGAAACTTTGGAAGAGAAATCTAAACGTTGTAGGAAAATTAGAAAAAGCGATCGACTCAAAGACAAAGGTCCACAAGTTGTTCAACTAGCAAGAGTTCTAGCGTTTGAGCAAGGTAGCGAAGCAAGAATTTAGTTATTTGACTCAACAGAAAATCGAACATCAAATATTATAAACTGGGTGAGGCTTGAAAACAATTTTCTCACATCAGCCGAAGCTGAGAGCACATTTATAATGGGTAGAGTTGTTCATAACAAAGTTAAGAACTAGGCTGAGTGATAAAATCACAGATTGCTTATGTTTTCTTAAACCATGTTTAAAATGGTTACTAATGCACTTATTTAGCTTGTAGCTCAATATATAAAGGGCTATAAAGAATATAAAAAGGAATGGTGAATTTTATTTGGCATAATTTTATTGATACTCAATTAAAAATAACTAACTTTTAGAATTTTCAATTTTGATGCAATCCCGAAATCCTGGGAACGATTGTTATGGCTCCTGAATTTCCCGGAAATTCTAAAGGAAAAAAAACGTATGGGAAATCAGGGAAACCCTATGAGCCATAAGTTCATTAAATGTAGAGGGTCAGTGAGAAGATTTTGTGGGTAACTAAATTGAAAAGAAATTTGATTGACAGCAATAAATATAGGGCTCTTTTCTTCCTAACAAATATCAGTTAAGAACCTGTAAAAGTGAAATTAGATAATATTATTTTATAAAATAAAAATATATTTTTACTAAACTGCTCCATAAAACTATTACCTATATTACTAAAATACTACCTATACTATGGCATCAGTCAAGCGATTCATACTTCATTTCATAACTTTTCTATTAAATATATAAATTATTTTTTCTCATTATTTATTTTTATTTTCCTTAGTTAATTCTGATAAACACGGATAGCGTAATTTATCACGACAAGTCATTTACACCGGAACCAAAATTTAATGCCATATAAGGTTATACAATTGCACATGCACGTTTCATATATCGTATCGATTTTGATGCACATTTCTATACAGATATTGCGTGTTAAGTTCAATTAAAAATAAATTTCGTTCGCTTTTAAATCTATCTTGGATTCTGTCAACATCAAAGCAAAAGCACACGTAACGGCTTTGTCTGTTTGTAAAATATCGATAACTTTACAGAAATTCCACAAAACTCTTCTTTTTTTGTTTAATTATTCGCTAAAATTTACTTGTTGAATATTTATATATCAATCTTTTCAACATTTAATCAGGTAAAAGTAAAAACCGGTCATTTTATTCAGTTACTTTATGAATACGTATATTAAGGGTATGTTTATCCCCTTTAATAACCCCATAGCCAAAAATCTACCGTCATAAATATGTGGATAGCGGGATTACTCATGTTACATCTTGACTTTATCAATCGATTCTACCAAACGCATCTCATATAGAAATGCCTTCATCAACCTGCAATTATGCGGTGAGAGGTCCATCTTGCGGCGAAGTTTACAGCAGACAGCACATTTCTTTCCTTCGGAAGATGGAAGAACGAAAAAATCCTTGAAAAAAAAGAATGAAATACTGCTCAATCTTTTACTGATACTGCTTTAACTGATACTTTCTTTGAAACTGCTTAATCTTTTTGTACTAGTTTTCCAGCCAGAAACAAGGCAATGCCTTTCAAAAGAATGTCAAAAATTAAAGTTAGTTTTGAATTATCGCATTCATATAAACGTTAATATACAGACTTATCAGCGGTAAAAAAGGTTGAGGTATTTAGCTAAAAAAATATGATACATCTACAATTTTGATGACTTTAATCTATCTATTTATAAAATTGTGTTGACATCTGGCAGGTGGACAGACTCGTAAACGTAGTTTGTCCAAAATTAATAGTTATCTACAATTTTGTATCAAGACCACTTCAACAATTTCTCTATTCATATAACTCATTGCGTTTTTAATTATCATTTAAAACAAACAGTTTGAGAGACTGATATAATTTCAAATTATTGCTTTTTTTAGATTCAGAGGTTTAAAATGTGGAGGTTTATTCAACCTTTCAAAATCGAATTTTTCTGGCAATTACAATTACTTTCTCTTGCATACTTTTCGTTACATGAGAAAGCAAAATTGCAAATAAATTCCTCGAGAAAAGAAATACGAATATTGAAAATTAACAAGAAAATAATGCTTCCAGAAATAACAAAAAAAGCAAAAAAGACTATGGTCTTGCGGTGCTATTAGTCAATAGCTGATAGTTACTAGAGATTCATTTAAAAAACAAAATTCTCTTTTGTGAACTTACAAGGAGAGTTACAGTTCTTGAGTTTAACGTTTCTGCTTCTAGAAGATAACTAAACGGCTGGACTATGCTATGGAAATGAGTTTCATCATTTGCGGAAGCAGAACTTTGAAGAAGGGTGGTAGTTCAGTGTCACCCTTCGTCAACCGACTGTGACACAAACAAAGAGACCCATCACAAAAAAAGCCCTCGCGTTGCTTCAAAATACGAAGTTAATTTTACCAAACTATTAATATTTAATATTCAGATACAACCAGGTTTCATTACTAAATTTTTGCATTAGTTTATAGCAATTTCGCATTACAATAGAACTCAGTTGCCCGCCACCGTCCGACCTGGGTTGTGACGGATTACCGAATAGACGGATAATAGAAAATTATCTGAACACATCTTCAGTAACGTGGATTTCACTGTTCGCTTAGGATGAAAATGAAAATAAAAATCTTTTAAAAAAAGGAAGAGTGCGTACATATTGCGTTTAACTGTACAAAACCATTAATATAAACTTTATAAGAGTAGTATTGTACAAAAAAAAATGTATTTTAATATAAACTTAAGCTACTTTAAAATAATTCTGTCATCTCTGTCACGATGACGGATAACAGAACTGGCGGTTAAACGAGTGACAGTGAATCCAAGTTACTGTAAAATATTCTGAAAACGGAGAAGTTTCTGCCAAGAAAGAGAATCCAAGTTAAACGTTTCAAGAAATACAACTTTCTGAAAATTTCATGGGTTTCAGTAAAAAAATATTTTCTATGCTAAGGATGAAACTATCAGTCTCGGAAACTTTTATTACAACCTCAGATTTCCACAACAGATATTATCCAATCAGAGAAAACATTTGTTTATATGCAGAAGCACCTTGTCGCAAAGTTGTCCGTAATGTAGAGTTTTTAGTGCTTTGGCACATTATCACGATTTCGACAAAATATCTTCTACTATTTCGAATTCTATTTGAATTCTACTTTTTATTATTTACAAAACTATCTAACAGGATGGAAAGTGCACTGGCGTATTAAATAATGAACAATTTGAGTGATACAAAATTGAATTATTATGGTTACTATGGCTCACAATGAGTTGCTGAGAATCGTAATGTACTAACGTCGTATCTCACATTTTGAAAGTGAAGAATTGTCACGAGGGCAATGAAGCCTCCCGAAAGGAATAAAGGCGAAAATGGAGTTTGACAAATCCTGCCCTGTGAAAGTTTATACTGAGATGAAACTTATCGTCGTTTATATTCGATGTGCATTGTATTTAAATGCATTTTCGTAAACACAGCACAAATATGTGGGGAGATAAAGTTTTGTTAAAATCCCAAATTTTCCACTCTTGTTTTTTTTGCTTATAATTTGCAGCACTCTTTTCAGGCCCTTTTAGCAACAAAATGTCTCACTTTTCTTTTAATTACCCTTCTCATGGTACTGGCTGATATTAGAGGGCAAGTGAAATTAACCCTGACTGTGTATTCCATGATTTTAGCGTTGGACCCAGATAGCAATTTTAGTTTGCAGCAAAGCTAAGCTGCCAAATTTGTCATGACAAGATTGCAAGTTTGCCACAAGTTCTATGTTTAGAGGACAGAGTGTAAGTTTGCTACAAATTTGTCATGACAAGAGTGCAAGCTGTAGCAAGTTAACGAAAGCTTCTGGTCACTGAAATGAACTTGCAGCAAGCTTGCTATGCAAACTTATTGCAATTATAGCAAAACAGGGTCCGAAACACAACCCGATAGAACCTCAGCATCTCCTGGTTCCGAAGCGAGACGCTAACCATTGAGCCAGTTGAACTCTGAGAGGAGAAGATATTCGCTAATAAATCGTTCGATCTGATTCGTATACGATTTATTTTTAACTATTTTCTGATTTCATTAATTTTTGAGTTGAAAATATGATTTGAAGTCAAAGAGAGAGCGATTTTCGCTAATAACTACATTTTGCCAGAATAAATATGAAATTAGAGTTCAAAGTAATTACTTTAAAATGGGGACAAATGTCGAGTTATTATTGTTCAACAAACACTGACTGTTTTTTGATTTAATTTTGTTTATAAGCGTTAAAAAATTTCAACATTAAGAAAAAGGCGATATAGTTTTCGAAGAGTGATATATTTATAGTATATTTAGTAAAAAGATGCAAATGTTTCAAATTTTTTTTTTATAAAAGTTATTTTTCACAAATTATCATTGATTTATTGAATTAATAAAAAAGAATTACGGTCTAGAGATGCTGTTAAAATCGGATGTTTTAAAAAAACAGAGACAAAGATAATTATTATCTCTTTATTGTGCTATCTTTTAGAGGAAGCTTTGTTTCGGTAAAATTGCAGCAAGTTTGATTTGCAAAGGAGGTGGCGTTATTTGTCACATCGAACTTGCTACAAGTTCGATTCAAGTTTGACGCGTCAAATTTTGCTACATAAGTCAAAATCAAACCTGCTGCAAACTTACGTGCCATCTGGGGATTATTTACCGCAGTATTCTAGATTTTCAAAGGCTAATGCATTTACTAGCACTTTATAGTGTTGGTTCATATCATACTAATAAATCTTTCATCTAAATAACAACTGGTACTTTAACACTTTTGCAAAACGTGTTGAAGCTAAATAGTGATTTAAAACACAGTCAGAGGGTTAAAGCCAACACCATCCTGTACATAGAGGGAAAAGTGAGTTGGTTCATAACTCTGTTGTCCATAATGAAATGCGTAAAACTTCCCTATTACTTACGCAAATGTTATTTGCAAATTAAAAGCTAAATGTATTATTTCAAGTACAGACAGTTGATTAAATAATTTACGCCAGTGAAACAGATCGTATACTGAGTCAAATCCCAAAGAATTCGCGAATGCGTACTTGAAGTTGAGTAAGAGAAGGTCAGTGATGCATGATTGCCAACGAATCGTTGGTGAACACGTGCATTTTAGGTAAACAGAAAATTACGAAAGCATTTCTCCTTAAGGATGAAATTTCAGAAGAGAACTAAAGGTGTCATTTTATGCTGTTGATCCTGATAATGAAGTAGCAAGCATCGTTGAGAAACTTTTTTTGTTATATTAATGTCCCGTTTTGAATCTACACGAAGGGTATTTTTGGACGGATCACGAAATTTTTAGCCGCTGTCAAATGACGACACCTAGGGGATAGCACCAACTTCTCTCCAAACTTTCGCCCACCTCGACGGAGGACGCGTTTGACCTCTACCTATGATTCAGCGAGAAGCGGGCACACAACGGATCTTCTCTTATGGAATCGGATTTCGAACCTGCTTCACGGCTCCGTCGCCGGTACACCACCACTAGGCTACTACGGCCTATAGGAAGTCGCAAACAAGACTGATTGTGAATGAAACGAAAGAAACGATCAACCCTCTATATCAAATTTTGGACAAACCCATTGACTGTCTGTTACACTGAACAAGAGAACTAAAACATAAGAAGTTACATAAAAAGAAATCTAGTATTTGGTCTTGACACTAAATTTATCGAGTTTATATACTTTGGGCGATGTCCTCAAAGAGTGATAATTATACTGTTTACTAGAATGCCACCTTATATTATAATGCGAATTACAAAACGCTACGAATTGTAAAAGTATAATACGGAAAGTCGAAGGAAGAGCATTACCAATGTTTTATTAACTTTGTGATTGTTTTCTATACTTTACCGAGGTGTGGGCTGACGGTCTTTATTGAGTTAAACTATAGAGCTTAAGCGTCGCTAGCAGGCAACTCCATCCGTCTCTGACTCCTTGAAATTTCAAAGAGGACGCAAAACTGGAATTTTAGCATTTAATAACGAATATTTTTTGAACCCATTTTCACATCTGGATACACCATGAGTCTTACGTTCTTATCAGATGACAGCGCTTTTCAAATGTCGCAAGTTTGGTCAAACAAAACAGTGCTTTGCATTTAATACCGAATTTTGATGATATTTCAAAATTTTGGTGCTAAAATCTTTTTCATTTAAAAACTTAATTTAAAGCATATGAAATTCGAATTTAAACTTGATCTATCTTGGTTTCACCGCAATCTTCTTTGACAGACGCACCATAATAACAAAACGGCGTTTTTTGAAAATTCTAAAAATAATAGTCTCTTCTTATGATACCGATTTTGCAATAAAATTTTATGTCAAATGTTAGCATCGTTTTCCCCCAGTTGTCCAATAATATTTGAAAAGTACCATACCGTTGAATTTTATGAACGTACCTGCCACAAAACAGATATCATTAAAACTATGTCCACGAGCTAACAGATGGCGCTCTCAACACCAGACAGAAAATTGGAACCTATTTCTTCTTCCGATGGTCCATCAAATAAATGAAAAGAAAACGATTCACTTTTGATTACGCTCGATTCATATGTCCAAGCTTCATATTAAAGAGAGCTTCGTGCCCTTAACGAGGATTGTAGATAATATTAAAAAAATTTTATATAAAACAATTTTGTATTTAAGCAGTGGTAAATTTTTATACATACTTTGCACATCTAACTGTTTTGTTTTTATCTAAGCCGCTTTCATGTATAAAGTGAAATTTAGGAATGAAAACAGATGAATGATTCGTGACAAATGCATTCAATCAAAATTTACTAAGTTGTTAACGCTAAGTAATAATTTCATGAAGAAATGATATTTCAAAATTACAGACAATTATTTTCTCTCATGGTTTTGGAATTCGTCTGATTCAGTCAGAAATTATACTATGTAAATTTAGGTATACTTTCAATATTGAACCCGAAATCTCTAAAAAATGGCAAAGTTAGTTCCCTTAATTTCATAACTGCGTCCGTTTGTCCTACTTCTCTTGGCAGCCGATGCATGTTTGACTCTGTTTCTTGTTTTGTATAATGTCACTATCTATTTGTTTGACCGATTCATTTATCGTATGAAGAATCGATGTAGCCTTCTTGGTAGGTTATAAGGTATTTTGTTTTGATCGGAGTTTTGAGATCTTTTCTGTCATGCTTAACAGAATTTCATTTATTATTTCAAAATATTATACAGTGTCGTTTCTAAATATCAAATTTCAGATTCATGGTTATTATCATGTTTTCAAGAAACATTCAACCTCTCCCTTTACATTTCATAGCTGCTAGATTTAAAAAAACGGCTTTCAAAGGAATAAAACAGAACTTTTTTGCATTTAATCTGTATCTCTGAAAACCTTAAGAATGCTTTATCTAGGATGTTTAAGAAAAAATATACCGATAAATTAATTATCCTCATTCTGAATTGAACATGAAAAACGCAGAAAATGCCGGTCCTTTGATCAGAAGGTTCATTCTCAAATATTTGAAGCATTTTACACGGCAAATGTAATGTGTAATGGATCCTATATTACAGCCTAAGCCTACAAATGCATAGCCTTATTTTTTATTCTTCTCATTCCATTTTTTACAGTTTCTCTAAATATTTATATTTATGAAGTGTAAATTAAAGGAACGAGGTCCAATAGTTTGATAATTTGAAAAGCATCTTTGAAGCTTCACTGTAATTTGCTCTCAAGCATTTAATGAGCAGCTGCCTTGAAACATTTCCTGATTGATGGATGATTCAAGACTGAATTTTAGAGCTTTCCGTTCGAAAAATCTAAACGTGACCATGAACCATCTTTTTAAAAAAATTTAAAAATACCTATTTTTTGAAATACTATATGCATTAATTGTATAAACACAACTAAAATTATATGTAATGACATTTACATGCATGTTTCGATTATTAATATTTTATGTTTTAATGTAAATAATTTTGAAAGTTTTGAAGCTGATTTTCATTCAGCGATCTGGAAAGAAAAACCGTGTTGAAAAAGGAAGATATAAAATATTTAGATTCAGACAGCCCAACAGCTCTCTGATTTTCGACTATTTCACGATTTGGGAGCGTCTAGTGTTTAACTTTGTCGCATAATAAAGATATTCCGGTATAAATTTTTAAGCCTCTTTTTTCATTTGATAGACCGAGTCCAAATTTTGGTATAGTATACTGGTTTTGGACCTAAGATTTCATACTATCTATATCTAGATTGTTGTACCCTGTGAGTTATCCTGTACATATATATTAACAAAAAAACAGATCACCCACATTTTGAACACTCCATCATAAACTCTGAAATTATGAGATTTAATTACAATTTTGGAGTACAAACTATGACAAATTTTGTTTTTCCAGTTTGTTGTGCTTTTTGACATTATTTGACTGATAGATTAAATAACATTTGTGTCTTTGATAGGTAGCCAATAACAGGTCAAATTCACGACAGGAGAGATATTCAACCAATTAAATATTTGGTCCAAAACTGAAAATCTTGTGATAAAAAGGTAGGCGAAATTTCTCATTCTCATGCTTTTTCAGTTTTCAAATATCGAGTTCAGATGCGCACGGATAGGCACGGCCTGTCCAGTTCCTACTGACTTCCTTCCAGCGACTTTGTCTCAAGCATAAAAATAAATTTTTTGGGTGCAAAAAAGCCATAATGAAATTTCATTTATCTATCTCTTTCGCTTTGAGTTGCCGTTCACTTCCGACAAACATACAAACGCGTAAAGCCTAAAATGTATTATTTTCAGACTCAGAAAGCGAGGAGATTCTTCCAAATCTGTATCCTTACTCTGATGATGGTGAAGCCTTTCTTAATATATCAGAACACGGTTTTATTCTGTTAAATGACATTCCATTTAAGAAAAATGAAAATCTTTAATCAAAAAATTTTTTCTTCAGGATAAATACATTGAATGACAGTGGTGTAGTATCCGGGGGGCAAGGTGGTATAGAAGCCCGGCGTCAGTTTTATGGGGACACCAATCTTACTGCGTTTATTCTTTTTTTATAGTAAACAGATGCGGGTAGAAAATAATGCCATACCTACGCCATTTACCCTTTTTTACGCCACTGATGATACCGGGATAAAAAAAATCAAATTATTTTCCGGTCGCCATTTACCTTCTGTGCACAACTGTTGAATGACTTTGTATATTTTGTAATACCTACATTTTATTGAAAAACATAACTAAAAAAAAGTAAACTAAAATTAATCGCCAGAAATACAAACAAGAGAGTTAATTAATAAAAGAAACTTATAGTATCTATAAAAATCAAAACATTTGTTGTTCAGTCAAACTGTTGCTTGGTGGTCTCGATAAGCTTTCCACTTCCTGTCCATTAAAAAACGGTTATAAAGAGCCGCAAGGACCTATCGCAGTGTTATTCGTCTATTAGGGCGTCAGAGCTGCAATCCTCCCTGAAATTATTTTGAAAAACTGAAACTAAGCTTGTATTTTCGTTTCTACTCTTATCTGATTACTTTCCCGCTTTGAGAGTTTAATGATCAACGAAAACGTTAAAAGGGAATAAAGACGTAAAAGAAAAAACGGAAAATCAATCAACAGGTTAGAGATATATGTCCCTAGAAAAGATAAAAAATTGTGTACTGAGAAACGCTGAGCCATGAATCGAGAGAAAAAAAGAAACCCCCTTTCTCCCGATGAATTTAAAGGCATCTGAGCCAGGGCTGCTAGATCAAAATAGCAAAATAAGGCCAACCGATTTTGTAGCTAAGGCCAAAAGGCCAAATTTGAAAATTGCACTCATTTCCTCCTTATTTGTTATAAGAAAATGATCACCCTTCATTAAAAGAAATCCCACTAGATTGACATATGTATAATACTCTTTTTTATTAAACTAAAATTTAAAGATTTTTAAAAAAACATCTTACATACACGGCTTTTCCAAAAAAAAAGAAAGAAGAAATTCAGTTCTTGCCGGTGCAGAATGAAAATGTTCGAGCTGAAATATATCAACTCCTGTTAATAACAATGTCCTATATTATTTTATTATAATCAGATTGAAAAATATCTAATGTATAATGTCCTTCTTCCATTTTTCTTTCTCAACATATAATAATAATATTAATATTTCACGCTTTTGTGTTGAAGTTTTCGTAAAAAAGAATTCAACTATGAAAAAGAAACAAATAAAAACGGAGAAAATGATTCTTATATGCTGTACAGACAAGCATAGTTTCTTCTGAGGCACTTGACTAAACAGTTTATATAGGAAAGGGGACAGAAACCTTTCTTCCTGGAAACTCTGTTTTACAGCTCACTATAGGCCATTTGAAAAGTGTCAAATCAAAAGTTTATTGAAAAAATTGTGCAATTATATATTAAGAATCGCTCTAAAAGTCATATGCAAAATAAAGCCAATAAAGGCCAAAATGAATTTAAGGCCAAATGAAAATTCTTAAGGCCAAGGGCTTTGAAAAGGCCAAATTTCCTTAGAATTTGGCCTTGTGGCCAATATGGCAACCCTGATCTGAGCTACAGTCCGCGTTTGGCGAGAGTTGACTTTCGCTGGCCGCCTTTATTTGGCTTTTTTCCTCGCTTTCTCTTATGGACTATTCGTGGTCATCTCATGTTGCCTCGACATAAATGTGAATGATTTATTGATTATTCTTTTTTCTATTGTTAGAAATGCCTCTTTCGTAATCTAGTTTGAAGGTGATTTTCTAAAATATTATTCAATTAAAATATCTATAAGGGGAGGAATCAATCATTATCATTTGAGGGTTTGGAGAAAAGCTGAACATTGCATATTCTTCAAAAAATCGTATTCTCACATCTCGTTGAGAGAAAATTCAAATATAAAAAAACGCAGGTCGCATCATGTCGGATTTGAACATTTTTCAAAAAACCCAATACCATCGAAACATTTGCCGTGCACCGTTTTTTCCCCGAGCTGACGACTCCGCCACTGCTCCAGGCATCGAGGACAGAGGTAGTTATGCTTAAGTACAGTCAAAACATCAAAAGAGTTCACATATAATGAAGGCAAATTCAAAGGTAACTGTTTTGAAATATTAGCGAGTTGCAAATTATTAAATTTTACGCAGTGAAAGATCAATATGTGAAAATTAAAGAGAAGCATGGTTAATGAAGGGATTACGTGAGCTGCTTTCGTCAAGAAATCACAAAATGGAATCACATTTTAATTTCAATGTTACCAAATAATATTCGCCCGATGTATTTTCTTTCTTACAGGAAATCATAGATTTATTTATTTCATATTCGTTTATATAAATAATTTTAAAATTTTAAGTTTATTTTGGAAGAATTATCCTAAGAAAATTTATAAATTTTAAGAGGATGCATTTCTTCGAAAATTTTCTGCGATAGTTAAACGTTAACAGGATAACTTGTGAGTTGTTCCAAAATCAAAATGAAAAAAAGTCAGCTTGGTAATAATTTACTTGGTATAATGATTCTCCAATGATTGAAAAATAGCGGGTGTCTTCATTCGTATTTTAAAAAATAAATGCAAGACAAATAATTATAATGTAATTTTGATATAGGTGGTTTTCGCAATAAACCTGATTGTTGGTTTGAAAATTAAACTTTAAAAATTTCAAACTAAAAAAAATTCAAAATTAAAATCAATACATATATTGTTCGTACACTTATTTTTTATAATAATTTTCTTGAATAAAAAAATAAGCATATTTTACCATTTTCTTGAAAAGTATGCGATCGTTAAGGGGTTAATCTAAATGAAGCGTTGATTGCAGAAACGACAGGGAATCAATTTTTTTTTCCAAACCAGCCCATTTTTCTTTTCATTCTGAAGGGGAATTATATAATGTGTGTAGAAATGACAAGAGACGTGTGAATTAACATTGCAGGTATTTAAAAAATCTACCGCAAAAAAATAATAATAATTGATTTAGAAAATAATCAGTTTTGTATTAAACCCTCCTGTGCATTTTGATGTTATTGACAAATATGGTTTCCGGTATCAATGAGAGTCAATGAAAAGCTCTTGCATTTATTAATCACATTTTATTTATTTATTAAGAAACAATAGATATTTTAATATTTAAGTTTAAATGTAAACAAAAGGAAAGGTACATTTTATTAGATTATCTTCCACCGAAATTTGAGCAACTGTACTTTTGTGTCGAAGAAGCTAAATTGCTGTGCCTGCATTCAATATCCCTTTTGGTTGTCGAGCTAGTCTGTAAAAGTACTCAAAATATTTTCTAATCGTATTGTATCGTTTTCTTTTCAGAGCATTGACGAACCTATGAACAAGACCGTCCAGTCAAATATTCGTCGAACTACCAGGTTTCAATTTCAAAAAGTAATACATGCGTTTTAAATGTAGCGGAATCTCTTTCTTTCTCTGCAAACTAAAGCATTTGTTTATATGCTCGAATAAAATTTTAATTTTTTTTTCTTCATAAATGGATTATTTACTTTATGTGTTTGTAAAATTGTATGTGACTTTGATATTTTGAAGCTGTCCTATTTTATTTCATGTTAAATAAATATCCATTGAATCTTACTCTTCTTGCACATTTCGTTGCAGCTCCTATCCCTTATTAACTTCAAACTAACACTTTGAAAACACTAATAAATGTACTTTGACTATAAATTTAATATCGCTTAATCATTATTTTCACCCGAGATAATAATGTTCCAACACATAATGCTGAATTGTCGGTTGGTTCTCCTCAAAATTTATCAATGACCAAACCATACGTCTCAGTTTCATATCAGAAACTATGCTAGGTCGCCTTCTCATTTGTTAATTAATCATTAAAAATAAAGTTAATTAACAAATCGCATTAATTTTCTCTAATAAACTAAATATTACTTCTTTTCTTAAATAATTTCAAACCGAAACTATTTTAATAGACCATCACTAGAAGGAAAATGACCCTGAAAATACTGAACTCAAATAAGAGGAATTACTCAAAAAGAAATTTTATGTCTTACTATGTCTCAAATATAAGTAAAAATCATATTTTTTAGTCTTCTTTTTATCGAGTGGGGTATACGAATTTCAAAAAAAAAAAAATTCTGAACATCTTTATTACAAAAGAAGAAATAGAGAACTTTTTGTTGGTATTTCCTTTCGAAGTAACTACCCTCTTACAACCATGCGTTTTGCCGTTGTTCATACAGACACAGAAATGTGATCCTCTTCTGGCACCTCCTCCATGCAGACTTCGTCGCTGCTCTGCTTCAGAACTTGAGAATCGTTGCAACTTAAGCAAATTCTTCATCCACGAGAAACTATTACGGAGCGAGATCAGGGAAATAATTTTGCTGTAGCAATACCACTACTTGATGTTTGAGCAGGTAAGTTGACACCAGAAGTGATCTGTGAGACGCGGTGCATTATAGTGACAAAGCGTCCACGACTTAGCCTTCCCTGAGATGGGGAATTCTTGAATGCCTGTAACTAGGAAACACCTGTGCGCTGAACTTGTTAGAGCTCGAGTAAAAATCTGTTCTGACTGTCAGTCTGTCCACGTGATATCTTTTACCTGTGCTATGGAGAGAATGGCCTAGTTCATTTACGTTTAGAATATTTAAAAAACCAGAACTCTTGAACGCCATCCTAAAATCGCCCAGAAACCAATAACTGGGGATGCTGGTTAAACATATTATTTAAAAGTCAGTCTCCATATTAGAGCGGCTTGCTAATCCAAATCACAACAATTGAAGCACAATGAACATTGTTAATAATGAAAAGTTCATTTAATAATTTGAGAGTGTATAACGAAAGCATTTATCTCTGCCCTCTTTTTCAAAATATAAGGAATGCACGAAACAACTATAATTAAAATAATCACCAATCATTAATCGAGTAGGATAATATAGTGGTCTTTAATTCCTATTTCAATGAAAGGAATTTCAGTGATCTTAAATTAGCTCAACTAATACTTTTTCATAGCTACGGAATTAAAGATTGAGACAATTAAACAATTGTTAAATCAAGGCAGGAAAACCTCAAATATAAAGATGAAATGTCAGCAGTGAAATATTAGGTTGTAAGTTTTCAGATATTATTAAGCCCCTTAGAGGGTTCTGGTTAACTTGTTTTCGCCACGAGACATCATGTTCCAGAAAACCGCAGACTAGTTGGAAAAGCAACCCGTAAGCGTGGTAGAGAACCTAATTATGATTCTTAGTGGTCGGTCAGTTGTGTTTTTCGTATTCTTTTTTATTTTCGGAATTAAATTTTTGCCACATTATTTAAAATTTGCAGTAAAGTAAACATCAAATAGATTGAAAGTAAAGAATTGGTGCAGGAAACAAATTGTACAGCTAAAAAGATCTGATATATATATATATATATATATACACACTACGTTTCGAAATATTTTTTCATTGCCATACGGATTATATTTGTATTTAATTCTGTGGGATAGTTTGTTATTAACGGGCATGTTTTAAAAAGATACCAATCGCTGAATTAAAAAGTGATATTTACTACTATGTAAATTAGCAACCATTCTGTGAGTTCTGGAAGGAGAAAAGATCGATTAATTGGAAACAACTCAATATTTACGCTTCCAAATCAATTTACTCTTTCAACATAACTTATGAAAAATACTAGACATAGATGATTCAGTACTTTCTAGTGCTTTGAATATATTTTAGATAGAATTCCTATTACTTTTTCACAGGACCACTTAGTATACTCCATTTGAGGCGAAAATGGCTCAGAGAAGGTTGGAGAGTCTTCTGAATTATCAGACGATGGTGGCGGACATCACGGGGCTGGACATCGCCAATGCCTCTCTGTTGGACGAAGGGACGACAGTAGCAGAGGCTATGTGTCTCAGTATCAGGGGAATTATATTTTGGAACTCATTCTTTTCTTTATTTTTCAAAATGATCGTGAACTGAAACTTTTATTTTCATTTGCAGTACTCTTTTAAGACAGTAAAAAACTTGAATTCTACAAACTACGCTTCATTTCACCATGGAGAAGAATTACATTCTTTCTATTTTTATTATATTAACATTAGGAACCAGATAATGAATATTGCAAATAAACTAAACTTAGGCACATTACATTTGACATGTCATAATTTCCAGTTGAATTGGAAGATTAAAGGACCTCGAGCCTATGTGCTACCGAAGACCCTCTCCCACATAACAACTTGCCATACTAGATATCATTTCTATAGTGTAGTTTGCAACTTCTATGCTTGGAATTTAGGTGGATTGAAGATATAAATGCAGCTAATTGTTTGAACTATTTGAGAGTAGCATATTAAAAGCATTTCTTTTCAAATTAAAGGGTGGAATATTATATCTTTTTCACAAAATAATTCTAAAATATTGCAAAACAGTAAAATTATCAAGTTGGCAGACTGATGTCGGCGTCTATGGAAATGCGTGAGTAAGGAAATAAAAACATCGTTTAGGCTTCGAGCTACTGGTGCACCGAAGTGGATGTCTAGCATATGCTTCGGGTGTGGAAGAAGAGAAACACTTTTGTTAATAAGACGCGTAATTTAGCGAACAATATATTAAAGGAAAAGAGGTTATTATAAGATTTGTAATGCTATTAATCTATGTTATATAAAAACACAACATGAATATTGTCACTTTTAGAAGTTTCTTTTATCCTAAATTCTACTTGTTATTCATATAATACCTCTCAAAACCAGAAATAGAGGATAGGGGAAACATACAATTCTTTATTTCTTTTAAGTTCTGGTTAAAAGATGATGATTTGTGTGTTTGTTTAATTTAGTTATATTTACGTCTGTTATGAACCAACACGGGGACTATTTTGAGGTGGACCTCTTATATTTGAACCGTGGTCGAAAGAAAACACCTGAGTTTGAGTTTGTTTTGTTTTCCTGGCACAAGAGCCATAGTTGGCTATACTGCGCCAAACTATTTTAAGTTATCTACTTAAAAATGTAAAAGCTTCAACTATATAAAAACAATGGGAAACTTTGCAAAAGAAAAAACGAAGTAATGCTTAAATATGTGGATGAAAACCTATTGACTTTAAAAATGCTAAAAGATTTGCATGTGGGGTTTTGCCCAATAAAATAGAAACCTCTATTGTACGAGTTTTAAAATAATGTAAACGTTGGGAATTAAAATTTGGGCATTCAGTTAAAATGTGGTGAACTGACATAATGCAGTTGCATTGGGAGCACATTGGTGCCTGTTCCCCTAAAAGCAAATAACGATGAGTGAATCTAGTGTGACCTATGCGTAAACGCGTTAAGATTGTGTCTGTCTTTCTGTTTGATTGAGAGGGCCAAGGTTCTACACGAGGTTTAACAGTGTGAAGCTTGTTTTGTATCAAAAGGTCCCACTCAGCCTGCCATTTTGAATGATGGAGTATTGTGATGTGTTTTTTAAAATCATTTAAAGGTATAGTAGCATTAGTAGAGGTAATCGCTAATTTAGCGGCCCTATCTGCATTCTCGTTGCCTATAATTCCAACATGAGATGGTACCCAACATAGTAAAACACTAAAACCACGAGAATCGAGTTTATCTAAAAGGTTTAAAACATTTAAAACCAAAGGATTGTTATGAGAATGAATATGATTTGAAATGAGAGATTTTAAAACACTTAGTGAATCTGTGTAAATAATATATTTATTTTGTGGTCTGTCACATATATCCTCCAAAGCATATAAAACGGCTGTAATCTCTGCGGTGAAAACAGAACAAATTGTATGTAGTTTAAAAGAAAAAGTTGCGTCTGGAAAAATAACCGCAAATGAAACATGGTCAGCTGATTTTGAACCATCTGTATAAATTGGAATGAAATCATTATATTTCTGTCTATGTTCATTAAAAATGCGATGATAGATTATATCAGCTGTGTCAGATTTAGTAAAAGATTGAAAAGGATTTAAAGACTGTACAACAGGAATTCTCCAAGGAGGAAAATTATTCTTTGGATGTGGAGTTACTTGAAGGTAAAGCAAATTTAAATCTAAAAGAATATCATAAACTCGCGTAAAAAATACAGGGATAAATGATTTCCTAGCTTCTTGTAATCTAACAAGAAAAAGACGAAGTTTAAAATTATGAAATGGGTGGCATGTATTGGATTTGATTCTAAAATAGTATTTCAGTGATAAAATATTTCTTCTAAAAGTAAGTGAAGGTTCAGAGCAGTCAACAAGAAAACACCTGAGCCAGCATCCAGCTCTCTAGACTTCCGTGCCAAACCAGGGGGAACTTCTTTGTGATGTGAACTTCGGTTTGATGATCAGCAATCAACACTTTACACTTTATGGTGGAGATATAAAACTAAAAATGTTTTCAAAATATGCAGTCTACTTCAAGCCCAAATTAAATATCTGCAAAAGCGATGTTGATAAATGATAGCCTCCGCATTTATTCTTTTGTATATTTGACGATTACTATATTAGTATTTGAAATAAAAAAAATTATACAGTAAATCAAGGGACCAACGCAAAACGACGTATCAATGAAAAGACGTATAATCGAAACGAATTACAATGCATACGAATGAATCGGGAAACTGATGAAACGTCCTATAAATGTAAAAGACGTATAAATGAGAAACGTATAAACGGTGCTTTACTGTACCTAAACATTCGTTTATTCTTGGTTAGTATTGCCTTCATAAATATTACATACTTCATGAAAGTAACAAGTTTACCAAATTATTCTTTATAGATATGTAAGACGGAAGAAATTATAATGCTCAGGTATAGCCCATCCCCAGTCTATAATTGTTTTGTTTAAAATAGACACTTCAGTTCTTCAACGCAGTGTTGAAATACTGCTTTGTGTAGACAATTTTAACCCTACTACCTAATAACTCTGTCATGATTTGAATTGTATGAGTGGCATTCAGAAAATGAAAACTTTTTCCTGTTCACCGAAATAATCTGCAATAATTTTTGGCAGAGCCATGGGAGTTCGAATCATCGGAACGGACTTTAAGGTCTTTGTCTTATCCAAAAAGGACAACTCTGGTGTCCTCTTCCAATACCCAGATATTTAAGGGAAGATATAGGACTATACTGAACTTGTCGCGAACAAGGGAGGAGTGAGTATGATTCTATTTTCTGGAAGTTCCCTTTTCGTACATTTATTAAATTTTCCTAAACTAAATCACAAGAATTCTAAATTAACATTTTATTACGCTAAGTACCGTCTTTTACTTATTTTACTTGAAATAAAATCCTCGGCCCTTCAAATAATGTAAACTTCAATTCTAATTTTCGACCACCAGCTCGGATATAAAACTCCAAGCTTTAAACTAAAAAAATGTTATAGTAATGGACCGGTACGGAAAAATGCCGATTTAAAAAACTGTATAAAACAATTTTGTATTAAGAGAGCGGTAAATTCTTTTTGGCCATATCCATTCACATTTCAATGTTTCCGTTCACATTCGTCGCTTACTTTTTAAAGTAGCTTTGAAAAATAAAACCAGACGTGAATGATCTTAATAGAAAAATATATTGAAGCAAAGCTTAACAAATTAATATCAAGAATGCTGAGTGATCACTTCAGAAAAAAAAAGTTTTTCAAAATTGATAATAAGTAATAGCATAGTAACAATGGTAGAAGCATAGTTATAAAAAAAATGTTAATAAAGCTAATTAAGTTTTGTAAAAATTATTACATTAGATTTCAGCTTGCATCTGTCTTACTTTTCCTTTAATAATATATATCTCTATATTCTTAAAAAATGTATAAAAATCCCCTTAAAATATATAATTTTTCCTATAATACATTTTTTAAATCATCCAAATAAATAATTCTATTAAAATACGAAACTTGGAATGTAAGGATATGAAAATAATAATCTAACTCAAATAATCTATCGAAATGCCAAATTACGAAAATATTTAAGAGAACGCAGAATTTTCTAGAAGACAAATTTAAATGCAAAAGGGATGGCAGAAAAACAATTTTAGACATTTCATACCAAATCATATGATGGTTTACGAATGTGACGCTAGAAGTTTTTCCTCCATTTCAAACATGAATTAAGGAAGTTTTGAAATTCACATTAAACTAAGTCTATACTCGAGTCTCTGCAATCTTTCCACACGGTTTTTTTCAAGCGTTGACCAGCAACTCATCATAATCGCAAAGATTTTTTACGATTTTGTTGCAAGAATTCGGACCTTATGTTTGTTGAGCTTCCATAGTCTCTGTCTACTATAGTTTATTGAGCCCGAGAGATAAATTACGGTGCTTTTCTCCTCTGAGGTATATCATTTCTTATCAGACACTAACAATATTCCAATTTCATAATTTTTATATTAGCCTATTGTAACTTTTAATTCTTGATAATTCATCCGGATTAAATGATAACAATGTTAAGTGCAGTATTAATTTACCTTTCCAGATTTAAGAAAGCAGGTATTACATTAAAAATAGCTAGTTAACAGGGAAAACATTGTGTACAAGGTGGTTCAATAAAACGTAACTAATCTTTACGAGAAGGTCAGGCATGCGATAAGCATCGAAAATCACATGGCAGCGCAAATGGCAGCTGGAGGTAGCAGACGTCATGTAAAAAAAATATAGCGCTGGTTTGAATTCTGATTTCCTTCTTAATATTATGGTTGCTGATACCTTTTTCCGTTTGTGTTTTAAATTAATTAATTTAATTTTAAGCAACCTGTACCAATGAAATGTTACTAAATATTCATGTATAGATTTTAAAATTTGATCATTTCGAAGCATTATTAGCTTCTCATGAACATTAGTGTCTTCCAATTGATCGAGTTCATCCAAAATTTTATACAAACCAACAATTTTCGTCCCAAGGAAAAATATTAAATTTCGTTCATCTTGCGTGTTGTGTATTTAAGTGATCGTCATATGGGCAGACAGTCTACCTTTGACAGATTTACTTTAAAATCAGACATGATTCTACTATTCTAGTTGTAGAAAATATTCTTAGATTCATTTATCTAACTGCTGGAGTTTCTGAGTTGTAATCACGTGTAGAAGGACGTAGAGACAGACAGACTTTTCTTTCTCCGATTTCATCCAAAGCTTTTCAGAAATCCCCATTTTTAAATCCACATTAAACTTGAGCTATTCTTGAGTCTCCGCAATCTTTCGACAGATATTGAACCATGCATTACACAACGACTCACCACAGTCATAAACGACATTTTTTAAAAAAATTAAAAAATTGTCTTTTCTGTGATACCAAATTTCGCAGTAGAATTTTATCTCTAATTTTAACATCACTTTCTTCCGTTGTTGAATATTTAACTTGTCAAAACGGAAACTTTTCTCTTTTTTTTTGGCCCTTCAAATAATGAAAACTTCATTCTTAATCATTGCCTACCGGCCCGGATATAAAACTCTAAGCTTTAAATTAAAGAAACATGAATATTCTGAAGTCATCGGCAAAGTGTGTTATAGAAAATTTTTATATAATACAATTTTGCATTAAAAAAAAGGTAAAATTTTTATGGGTATATATATCTGTGCACATCTGAATGTTTTGTTTTATTTTCTTCCCTTAATTTATACAGAAGCTTTGGAAAATGATGATAGATGTAAATGTTTTTAAGACAAATGTATTCAAGCAAAACTTACCAAATTAATATCAAGATCGCAGAGTGATAATTTCAGGAAGAAATGATATTTAAAAAATTCATAATAAGTAAATACTAGTAAAAATCATTTTATTGTAATTAAAGGTAATTAAGATTTGTATAAATTATTACATTTGATTTCAGCTTGCATATGTCTTATCTTCCATCAATAATATCTCTCCCTATATTTTTTTAAATGTATAAAAATACTTGTAAAATATATAATTTTTCCTATCAATTTTTTTTTAAATCATCCAAATAAATTATACAATTAAGCTACGAAACTTGGAATATAAAGAAATGAAAAATAATACTCTAACCCACCCCCAAAAATATCTATCGAAATGCAAAATTACGAAAGTATTTAAGAGAAAGCAGAACTTTCTAGGAAACGACAATTTTCAAATGCCGCAGAGATTGCTGAACAAGTTTGGACATTTCGTACCAAATCATATGATATTTTGCGAATGAGACACTGGAATTTTTTGCTTCAATTAAAACATGAATTAAAGAAGTTTTCAAATTCAGATTAAACTTAGTCTATACTAGAGTCTCTGCAATCCTTCGACACGCTTTTATCCAAGCGCTGACCAGAAACACATCATAATTGCAAACGGTAATGTTTACGAAATTGTTGCAAGAAATCAAAGATTATGTTTGTTGAGCTTTCATACTCTCTGTCTTCTATGAATTACTAAGCCCTAGAGAGAAACTACTATTCCGTTCTTCTCTGTGGTACACCTTATCGTATCAGATACTAATAATAATCCAATCTTAGTACTTTTATATTAAAATATTGCAGCTTTGAATTTTTTATAATTCATCCCGATAAATGATAACAATGTTAACTGTAATGTTCATTTATCAGTCCTGATTTAATTAACAGGCATTATATTAAGAAATAGGTTGTTAACAAAGAAAACATTGTATGCAGCGTGGTTTTAAAAAAACTTAACAAATCTTTAAGAGTAGGTTTGGCAAGCGAAAAGCATCCAAAATCAAATGACAGCACAAATGCCATCTGAAGTCAGCAATGGCATTTAAGATAACACAGCATTGGTTAAAATCTTGATATCTTTCCGAATCTTATGGTCAACGCTACCTTTTAGCTATGGTGTTTTGACTGAAAAAAATCAATTTTAAGCACCTTGTACGAATCAAATGTGACTAAACATTAATGCATAGATTTCTAAATTTGATTACGTCGAAGCGTTATTAGCTTCTCATGAACATTAGTATTTTCTAATTGATCGAGTAGATCCAAAATTTTAGAGAAAGCAGCAATTTTCGTCTCAAGGAAAAATACCACATTTCATTAATCTTACTTGTTGTGTTTTTATGTGATCGTCATATTGGCGGACATTCTACCTTTGACAGATTTACTCCAAAATCACACATGATTCTATATTTATAGTTATAAAATGATATGCTTAATTTCATCTATCTAACTCTTTGAGTTTCAATCACGTGTAGAAGGACATTTGATACAGACAGACATTTCGTACACGGATTTCATGTAAATTTTTACAGAAATCCCCATTTTGAAAACCACAGTAAAATTGATCTATTCTCGAGTCTCTGCAATATTTTGAGAAGTATTAATTTAAGCATTACACAACGACGAATCGTAATCGAAAACGGCGTTTCTTGAAAATTTAAAAAAAATCGTCTTTCCTATAATACCATATTTTGCAGTAGAATTTTATCTCTAATTATAACATCTTTTTCCACAGTTGTCCAATATTTGAAAAGTATAATTCTATTGGAATTTTATCGTTCTGCCTATTTCGAAACAGATATCATAAGACTTCTTTCATTCAGCTAACTGACGTCGCTGAAACCTCAAAATCAAAGACAGAATGTAACCGTATCCCTTTTCTCCTCGGTCCTTCAAATAATGAAATCTTCAATTCCAATTTTCGTCTACCAGCCCGGATGTAATACTCCAAACCTTAAATTAAAAAAAAATAAATGGATATAAAAGCTAATTTTTTGGTATATTGAAGACTTAAAATTTTATATAAAAATAACGTGAATTAAAATAGTGGTAAAATTTTTATTCGCATGTTTATGCACATCTGAAGGTTTTGTTGTAGCTTTGGAGAATGAAAATAAATAAGAATTATTCTAACACAAATGTATTCAAGTAAAACTTGCGAAATTAATATCAAGAACGTTGAGTGATAATTTCAGGATGAAATGATGTTGCAAAATTCATAATAAATAAATTAGAGTTGGAAATTAATTTTTCTTTCTGATAAAGGTAATTAAGTTTTGCTTAAATTATTACAATAGATTTCAGCTCGCATCTGTCTTATTTTCCTTTAATAATATAACTCTCTATATTTTATAAAATTATAAAAAATCCCCATAAAACATATATATTTTTTATGATATATATTTTACAATCATCCAAATAAATGATTCCTTTAAGCTACGAAACATAGAATGTAAAGAAATGATAAATAATAAACTACCCCAAATAAAAAAAATCTATCGAATCTATCGCAAAATTACGAAACTATTTAAGAGGAAACAATATTTTCTAGAAAATTACAGTTTTTAAATGCCACAGAGGTTGCAAAACAAAAGAATGTTAGACATTTCACACCAAATCATATGATATTTTTCTTCATTTAAAACATGAATTGAAGACGTATTGAAATTCGCATTAAGCTTGGTCTATACTTGAGTCTCTGCTATCTTTCGACACGTTTTTATCCATGCGTTCAGCAGCAACACATCAGATATGCAAACGGTAATTTTTATGATTTTGTTGCAAGAATTCCGAGCTTATGTTTGTTGAGCTTCCATACTATCTGTCTACTACGGTTTATCGAACCCGAGAGAGAAACTACGGTTCCTTTCTTCTCTGTGGTATGCCATATCATATCAGATACTAATAATAATCCAATCTTAGAATTTTTATATTAGCTTAATCCAACTTTCACTTTTTGATAATTTATCCGTACTAAATGATAACAGTGTTAACTGTTACATTCATTTAGCAGTGTATATTTAAGAAAGCAGGCATTATATTAAAAAATAAATTGTTGAAAAGGAAACCAATGTATACTCTATGATTTAAGAAAACGTGGCCAATCTTTAAGAATAGGTCAGGTATGCGATAAGCATCCAAAATCAAATGGCAGCAGATGGCATTTAAAGTAATAGAGCGTTAGTCGAACTCCCGATATCTTTCTGAATCTTATGGCCGCTGATACCGAAATGTTGTCGAGGAAGCATCGTCATATCCATTCTGAAGTATATCAAATCGAATCATGCACATGTTGGGAGAATCACTGGACTAAATTTATATCAAAAATGGATTTATTCTTCGTACCCAATACATCGCGCTTCTCCGCCGGGAATATCTCTGGTTCGCTTCTACCGTGCTCTCTCCAATAGGAAATACGTCATCGAGTTCGCCTTACGCGACTGTTTAAATGATGAAGAGGTTAAGACACGTTACCCACGTGCGCCTCTTAGTGAGTGAACGAGAGCGAATCACTACAGTGTTTTACCTGAAATAATTTAATTTTAAGCGACTTGTACCAATGAAATGTAAATAATCATTCATGTACAGATTTCTAACTTTGATTTTGTCGAAGCGATATTAGCTTCTCATAAACATGAGTGTCTTCTAATTGATTGAGTAGATTTAAAATTTTATACAAAACAGCAATTTTCGTCTCAAGGAATTATACCAAACTTCTTTATTCTTTCTTGTTGTGTTTCTGAGTGATCGTCATATGGGCAGACAATCTACCTTTGACAGATTTACTCCAAAATCAGACATGATGCTACAGTTATAATTATAAAATCATATAAGTCTAGTTTCATTTATCTAACTCCTTGAGTTTCTGAATTGTAATCACGTGTACAAGGACGTAGAGACAGACAGACTTTTCGCACGCAGATTTCATACAAATTTTGAAAGAAATCTCCATTTTTTGTGTAAAAACTGCATATAAAATTTCATCCGCTTAGCTTGTGATTTGAGTCATTTTTCAAGGACATACAGTATACCTAAAATGTTTTTTTCGGATTCAGGAAGATTTAAAATGTGAAGATTCTACGAAATCGTGACATCGAGGTTTTCGACAATCAGGATACTTTCTCTTTGCAAAATTAAAGAAGTAAAAATTGAAAAGCCAATGCAATCGTATAATGCCAGTTAAATACACGATTGACGAAACCAGAAATTCCTTCTATTTGGAAAACAAATAATAACGAGACTCTACTTTACCTCGGGCATCCTCTGCCACAGCATTTCGATATTCCTCTAGATTAAAGTCGTTTAAGCACTTTATTTGTTTATGTTTTATGTTGACACCCACAATTTTCAAGCAATCTTGTTGACTTATTAAAAAATATATTTTATGCCTGCAATTTTAAACATAAGTTAGAATCCTGAAAGCCAGTGCATAAATTAGTTTATTTATTTAAAAAAGGTTTCTGACAAAAAATAAAATAATTTGTTTTTCACTTCGTTTATTATGGAAGAGTTTTCTGCTTTGTTTATTTGGGATAGTGTAACATATCCCTGCCCATGAAGTATTTCCGATGTATTGCTTCGTCAAAAGAAAACTGGAAGTCTATCCTCGGCACGGAAGTTCCGTGTAAGTGTCTTTGAAATTTCAAAAAAAGAGAGGAGGAGGTTTTGATTTTCAAACTATTAGAGATTTAGTATTTAATCTTTCAATCACTCAGTTATTCCGTTGCAGTTTTTCTGGGTATTGTTTGAAGATTGGAATGTTTATTAGGGTATTTCGTTATATATGTCTTGTTTTAGTGTCTCAGAACGTTATTTTGCGCATTACAATTGACCACCGTTTTTGTTCATGTCGGCCATTTTCTGTGGTACTCCTCGATTTTGAATAACAATGCTTGCCTTTTGTTTAATCATTCTCAAATACCCCATCATATCAAATATCAGCTCTTTCTTACAAATGGTTTTTTGCAGATATATGAATAACCGAAATTAAATCTTGTTTAGTTGGTTATTACAATTTTTTAATAGCAAGTACCTTCTTAAAGAAGAGTGAAATTAAATTCCTTTCATTTTAATTTATTATTTCTTTTCATTCATGAATGTAAAAAATGGCTAAACGTCACTTGTCACGATTATGTAAAAGCATAAATTGTGTAAAGGACATTTTGTGTGTGAAAATCGGTCTGCGCAAAAATGAGAAGTAATATATGTATACTGTTGGTGGTGAAACACATAGAAGATTTTTTTAAAAAAAAGTTTACAGTCTAGAAATAGCTGCTCCTTTTTCTAAAAATTACCTGTACTTTAAAATTTTTGGTTTTCAAAACTTTATATGTGGAATTTCGTACTTCATTACCATAGAATTATAAGACATCCAAATTAGGCATTAATAAATAATTTTATAAAACACACCACTTTATTATTTAAAAGTTTTGTTATATATATATTTTGATTTATTAAAACTAAAGACCTTTTGAGAAAAGTTCGTCAACCTTTTCTTATTTAAGAACCGCAACTCTACGGAGATAGTGGTTTGAAAAAGTAAATGAGGCTACAGGTATGGTAGGTTTCGAACTTGCCGTTTGCTTTACACACGTAGTAAGTACCAGGTTCACTGGTTTCACTCCGGACTTGGATGAAAGCGCCTTCAGTTGTGACCTGACATTAGGAAACGAAACCATATAAAAAAATTTTACTTTTCATTTTTAACATGGTTCAGTTTTCTTGTGACAAATCACTTCTTAATATAGAGAATGCATAATAATTGATAATTTAAATTCGGTTGGGAGGTAGAGGGAATAGCAAAAGACGATTTCACCTAGAAAAATTAGGTCGAAAATAAACGCCTGATATTGTATAGGATGTTCTAGATCAGTGGTTTAACAAAACCTGATCGCTAAATTTGAAGAAATTTATTAGACAATAAAAAATATGTATTTTCTTCAAACAACGAATTTTTGAAAACAATGTACACAAAGTGAGGGAATCGGAAATGAAAATATTTTGCACACTACTGTTCTAGATCCACAACTTCCGATCACAAGCAAAACTTGTTCATTGATAAATGTGTGAAAGTGGACCATTTCCAGTATCAATCAATTTATTGGCTGCGGTGGACCAATATCGTAACCACCGCCAGATTTATCTCAAATCAAATCGATTTCTTTGCATGGGGTACAATGAAAAAACATGGTGCAAGAAATTACCGTTGACAGTGTTATTTATCTTAGAGCACGCATCCCAGTTGGTATCGGAAACATCCGGGAAATGCTAGGCATTTTCCTGAATGTGCGGCTGTGCATGCAACGACGTTGTCAAGCATGTATATACATGGAAAGTGTACAAAATGTCAAGAACTTCATGTTAAAGTATACAAGGGATGCGAGAATAAATATTTTTTTTTTTTACTTACCACTGCCTTGTTCTTTTCCCTTACCATCATTTATCGGGTATGTATGTCTATAAACACGAGGTTTGCGAGCATACTTTGTTATGTAAATCGTCTTCTTTTTTTATTCCCTATCTCCCCACCAAATATTGATGATGAACTCTCATACACCCTATATATCGTTCAGCATGTTACAATTGAGAATAAATATTTTACTTATATTTAATACTAATTTCTGTTCTTTTCAGTGTGTGTGATGTGTTTTTATGTTTTTAGGATCAGCGACATGGATGCGAACATGGAAAATTCTGGCAAGAGAGAGAGGATTTTTGTCTATGTGAAACTCCTAGGCGGAGGTTAGTCAGAATTCCTCCAGATGAGAACTCGTATATTTCAGAAGTGTTTTAATATATTTAGTAAGAATTTATTCAACGAAAAACATCAGAATAAACTTATTTAGAAATATTGTTTAGATTTTTCCATAAAGAATATATAGCTTTCTTTATTTTTTTGGAATTGCTGTGGCTGTTTTTTAAAATTTACTTTAATACATTATTATGACTACTTAAAGTTAATCAAAACTCATTTACAATTCAAATTATTAACTTTTCTGGGGGAAACTATTTTTTTAGCAATATTTCTCTAATTTCAATAAATATTTTTAAAAAAAGAATTTAAGCTCACGCGTTGAGACGCTATTAAATAAATTTTTTGTATGTACATTATCGTTCCATAATGGGGAAATTCAGCATTTTTTATGTTTTTAATCGATTTAAAATGCTTCAAAATGAATAATAACATTAAAAACAATGCAAGGCAGTTTGCTTTTTTTATTTGTAATCAATGTTCGCCTCTCAGATTTCGCTGGGGAAACGATCCACTTTGGCTGATGTAATATGTGCTCAAGTAGGGAAGAATTTAGATAGCAATGTAAAAGTTAACGCGCTTACTTTCAGTTTGCTTACTATAGAGATTTTGCTTTTTTTCTATATTTTCGACTATTGCATCAGATAAAATAATGCCTGACAGATACAAGTTTTTTTTATTGTTTCTAAATGGTATAACGTCACCAGAAACATTATTTATAAATGGGCCAAGAAATTATGTTTTACGCAAAAAGTGGTTTAAAGCGATGAAGGAAAACGATAAGCTTGATCCGAAACTAGCAGCAAGCATCTTTCATCATGTCTATGGGGATCACTTTGATCTAAGTAATTAATCGATATTATAACTATTAAAATTGTATATGACGAAGCACAATAAAATACAGCTTTGAATTCGATATCTGGTAGGGTAAGTTAGCAGCAAAAGAGAAATATATATTTTAAAGCAAATAGGTCCAGAGAGCGCAAAACTTAGTAATCAATTGGTTGTATTTTAAAAAAGTAGGTCTTCTGAAGCTCTTATTCCCAATATTCTTAAAAACTGAAATTGTTTCAAAAAAATGTGGGAAAGTTTTGAGGATACACTCATTTCTACAACCTAGAAACCTCAAGCTGCTACAAAATATAAAGTAATATTATTTTTCAGAGATTTTCTGACCCAAACCCCTATCAATGAAATTAAAAGCTCTTTTAAAAAGAAGGTCCTTTCGAGAGATTTGAGTCTCGGTGGAGTAGGAGATACGCGAAAATGGTTACGAATGATCATCTCTGCAGGGTTTCTGATAGTTTCGCGCTGTAAGCCTGATTCATACTGACTGGATGCCAATTTCTTCGGAATTTGAAGAAAAAATGGTTTGCAGAAGTGTCATTCCTATTTTCAATCAGCAAAGATTGAATAACGGTTAATATTACTCCATTTCTTTTGTGTAGGTAAGAACACTCCAGCAATTTTAAAAGACGCAAGTTCGCTATCTTTATATTGTTTTTAGTGCTTTAACACCACACCACCATCTTGATTTTAGTACTGAATATTTGTATAAGTTGTATGACGAAAATGCGATAGTGTTTATTTTAAATTTTATTTCGCAAAATCTAAATGCAGTTGTTCTGCCAAACGCAAACATTCAAACAAATAAAAGGAAAAAAATACAGAGAGAGAGAGAGAGTAAAGACCGCATAAAGTTTTGCAACTGCTGGTAAAAGTTATCAGTCCATATTGACGTTGAAATAAAAATAAATGAAATTGATTTGTTTAATAATTAACGAGAACAAATATATAAAGAAAAGAAATTGAATTTCTCACTGAGTTACGGCCAATTAATTTAACTGTTCTCAAACACATTAAAATTTGCCTTGACTATCAAATCATTAAACTACCAATACTCAACCTAGAATAATTATTTGAATATGTAAATATGCAAGTAATTTTTTTGTTTGTAATCTTTATGTTTAGTGCATGTACAAATATTTTAGTTCTGAAGAATTGTAATTATAAAAACAAAAGTCTTTAAAATTTTTTAGAAACAATGTATTGTTTTTTATGCACATAAATAATGTCCTCTAAAATAATAAGGAAGTGCAATCTTACATGTCATAGACAAATTAATAACGTTACAATCTTAATTCATGTTTCGATCAACATTTTCCCCCTGCAACAGAGTATTCCCTAATTTCATGGAATGAATTTTAATTTTGTCATAATGTGCTGGATAAAGCATTATTAAACTTTATGAGTTATAAATTTAGATTAATATAATTAAAGATACAAATGAAATAATACGATGAATTATATTATGAATACTATTAAATATATTAGTCACGAAACCTTTTGTTCGAATTTATCTGTGTTAGCAAAAGATTTACTTCAATATTTTTTTTTTTACTTCTATATTGTTTGTGGGCAAAAATAATGCATATAGTTTGTTCATTTTTATTCGTATATGTGTGGAGTTTTTTAGAATGATTAAGAGATTGGTACACATTTTATATTATTTTTTAAGTACGAGATATTTGGAATGCACCTTTTATATATATTTTTCTAATATATCAAAAGTTTCTTACCAAATACTTAGATTTTCTTATTTCAGCCATGTTTAAGGGATTAAATTTAGATCTCACCAAATGTTCTGCGAAAATTTAACGGAATTTTGTTAAAAAATTTGAAATGTGTCATTCATATCAACTCAAAAATGTTTTATATATTATTTTTTAATTTTATTTGCACTTTTAATCTTTGCACCCAACGGCATAAAGTTTCCGAAAAGAAAATGAGGATCATATTTCAAAAGAAAAAAAGAGATGGAGGGGGCACAGCTTGGTATTTACCCTGGGCGCCATTTTATGTAGGTACGCCACTGATAGTGATATTTTAGCAGTCATAAAAAAATCTGAATTTTTCTTCAAATGCATTGCCATCATTCTGGAATCAATCCTTGGAAAATTATAAAATTTACCTTGTAAGAAAACAATATTTATTACGAAATTAAACACTGAAAAGTAAAAAATCTAATTTTTCACTTCTAAAATATAAGCTAATACAAACGACTGGAATCAAAACATGGCACAAAAGTAGCGAAACAGAAGTATGTGATGTCAAAATCTACTCGGACAATGAGAGCGCGTTTCGGATTGCATCATCGTTTCTGCGATTTCATCGTATTTTTAGCCCTCAGTATTTAAATAAATAAATTTGTAATTAAAATTTCACTTGTATATTTGAAATTAGGATATTTTTTCTACAAGAACGGATTGCTTTCAAACGTTTTTAAAAAATGCTGAACTTTCCAATTAAGAATAAATTTTTAAAAATAACGTAAAGACTTATGAAGAAAACCTAAAACCTTATCAAGTTACGATTTTCCGGAAAGAGGTTCGAATCGCCTTGATGTTTTTTCGCACCTCTTTCAAGTCGATGCTTTTTATACTAATGGTATGTGTAATCACAGATTTTTAGTTTGATTTTAATGTCAAAATTATTAGCTCTTGCTTTTTATCTTTCACACAATTTACTTAAAAATTCGTTCAAAGAATTTTTGCTTTTCAAAAGATTTGAAGTTTTGAAAATTTTCACATTTATCAAGTTTTAAAGTTTATTTCTACTAACATTTTGCTAATTACTTTGGAAATTTAGTTTCATTTTCAAATTATTTCATTACAATTTCGAAGCATTATATTATATTACTTTTTCATCCGTTAGTTGTAATGAAATAGATATTTTGCAATTTTTCTAATCTGTTAATTTTTAAAAAAATTGGACCACCTAAGCTATTAAACTTAATTCAGTGAATGATAGAATGCGTTATTTTGGAAGCATGCTAAGAAATAGGTAATTTGTTTTAGAAGGAATTACAATTTTTATTAGATTCCATTTTCCAATCAGAATCAGTAACTAAGTTGAATTTTAAATGCCAGAGCGTTACATATTATTATTTTAACAGCCAGGAAGCCAGTACTCCGGATTGTAAAGGTGGTCCCCAAAGGTGGCTAGAAACTAAATAAAAACTGCAATAGCTTGCAGTAAACATATTAATCTAGATGGTATACACGAGAAAATTACTTATTTTGATTCAAAAATATTGCATAAAAACTAATAAAATTCATTTCAAATGAAGTGTTGTCTGATATGATATATACTAATTTTCTTTCGATATTAGAGGCGCTATTTGATAAGGAATTTGGAATTGATTAGAAGATTCCAAATTCACTTTATTCATATTGAATTCTGAAATACGTTAAAGACTGGAAAGTAGAAAAATAATTATTTAAAAATAAAATACTTTTTTTCAAAGTCCTTCAATTTGAAAAGTAGAAATAATTTTTAATCCAAAATCTGGAGATAAAAAACATTTTAAAGCACGAGGTGCTGAAAATAATACTCTAATGAAGTTAAGCCATAATAAATATGATAAGAAAGAAAAGTACATGTTACCAAACGAATGTACATGTCATTTAAAGAAAGAAATTCCTTCAGATATTTCGTTTAGAATAAAACACATAAAAAAAATCGCATCATAAACTGCATTTCTCACACTTTATGATTAAACAGTTTTCCCGAAAGCGATCAATTCTAAATAACTTAAAGCTGCCCTTCTGAACTTCAAACCTGGCTTATGAAAAATTCAAAGGATTTGCTAAAATCGATTGCAGCAAATAAATAAATAAAAGATTTATAATATATTTCCCCATTGTGAGAGCATATATTTTGCTTTGTTCCTCAAACGGAAGTATCGAATCCCAAGAACCAATTTCGGTCCATTATACACATTTAAAGGTCGTCGCCCACTTTATAATAAAAAGACCACCCATAAACTTTCCATTAAAACGATTTCCCCCCTGTTGATGCCCCATTAACCAGAAGAGAGTGGAAGCAAGAACCACCCCTCTTTTAGATTCTCAACCCCCGACAAGTGACGTCGCCTTTTTAATAGAAGTGACTCGATGTTAATGTTTCCTGGCGTTCCAGAATGTCCTGCTGGGAGTGAAGAAAACACATAGACAGAATTCGATATTTTCTCTTTTTGTGTTTCGCATATTTGGTCAAAATCTGTTCACTTGCTTATACAGTGAAACTTCTTCAGTGAATCGTTCAAGGCCCTGAAACGACAAGTCAAATAGAAATATATGCTGTCGAATCTGGGTTAAAAAGACGAAAATTACTAACTTTATCCGTACAATATAATAGATTTAACCCTACGCTTGTTAATAATATTCCAGAAAAAGTTTTGTATATTATTATGCATCAAAGCCTTTTTACTGCATAATAATACATACAAAATACTGCATAATAATAAATGACACACCTTTTAGTAGGTCGTTCAAGGGGCCGCTCCAAATGATGTACTACCGAGAAGAAAGTCCTATAGAATCTTGTCAAAATAAAATTCTATCAACTACTTACTTTAGCCGTACAGTGTAACACTCGGATTACGTAACTACATCGAGTTGCAGTACTATGCCACTTTTAGTTTGCATGAATTTACCTGAATTAGGTTTGACTCAGATCGTAACGAAATAATTGGAAATAAAAGGATATTCCCACGTTATTAATCATGGGTTGATTGAGACAGTTCTTGAAGTAGAATTGCACACCTAGTTGAATAGAAGGTCAATAATACCATGGGCGTCGAAAAGGTACAACTGGCCTAATATATAACTGATTCAGGTCTACATTTCTTGATATTTCAGAATCATTTCTGTATATTATTACGCAATGACACCTCGTTCGTATGCTTTCAAGGGACTGTTTCAAACAACATGTTGCAGAGATGAACGATTTATTGAATCTTGGATCGAAGTATGATGAATTACTAACGTTAGCCGTACAATACAATGGTTATATGTGCATTTTTTAATAAGATTTCATTAACATTTCAGTGTATTATTGTGCTTATAATCTCTTACAATATTAGTAAATTTTCAAATAATTTTCAAATTAAAACAATAATCTTTTAATCAATTGAAATGCACTTAATGATACTTACAGCAGTTTTAGTGCAATAATACATCTTGAGTAACGTCGTTGAGTTGTACGTCATTGATGGGACCGTTCCAAAATGTCCTAATAATGAATATTGGTAAAAATGAGATAAATTACTTACTTTAGCTGCACGATACAATGGTATAAGTGTTCATTTTAATAAGATTCAACAATCATTTAAGTTTATTATTATGCTTATTATGTCAGACAATATTCATAAATTTTTAAATTTTAAAGCCGCAAGTCGGGGCGGTTAATAATTATTTTAATTGGACAACACTTGATGATGATTACAACACTTTTAAAGAAATATTCCTTCTTACGTAACTATTTATATATATTTTTTACTGTTTATTATTAGAACACATCTCACAATAAAAGATAATTCCGAATGTTGGATAATTCGCATTCAGTGTCAGTGGCGGCGATTAGGTTGAAAAAGTTGAAGGGCAAAAATTTATAGACATCTGAAAATTCCCGGAAGTATAGGGTAGACAAAAAAAAACTTTAAAAATTTAGCTACAAACTTAGCTAACTTTCCCGGACACTATTGTTTTTTAATAATTCTTAGTTTTAGGCAGTTTAAATGAAATAAAAAATTAATTTTCCAGCAAAAAGTAGGGATGTGACTGCCCCACCGCCCTCGTAACCCTGACTCAAGTCATTAAAACATTTCCAACCACAGATAGTTCTATCAAGCAGTGAAATAACAGAGAGAGATAGAGAATAGACACATCGTCATAAATCTGATATTCCTGTAATAAATGATGGTTTTCAAGGTGGATTTCGATTGCATGTTGTTAAAAATTTCCGCAGCATGTACGTTACAGTTTTAAATCCTATAATCCGCAAAAACAGAAGAAACGTTTCTTGCTGTGAAGCAATATTGAACCGAAAATGACGATAACAATGGACTGATACGATTTAGTGTTCATATCAATCAAGAAAAAAATGAATAAATATTTTGAAATTTTAAAAAAATCTTCTCAATATACGACAAAGTTGGATACTAAATTCGCCATATTGTGGCATATGTGGTTTATATGATATATAGAGGGTAGAACAATCCCATAGATTTTTATGTTTTTCAATTAATACGAATAATGTTTAATATGTGTTTAGAGAAATTATCTTTAATTTTTAATAAAATTCTACGACTGCAGTATCACCAAAAGTAAGATCTTAAAAAGCTTGCTAATCACAGAAATTATTTGCAATTTAATTCTTCGAATCTCAAATTATAGTACTTTCTTTAATTGGTATTCAATTTATTTCATTGTATGAAAGACAAAATAGATTATTCTTATATACACTACTCAATTGGATTTTGCGGTACAAGTAGAAAACATATTTTAAGAATGGTCTTATTTAATTAAGCTGATGTTCTGATCACAGTATATAGAACCACCGGGAGTGATCTTCCCTAACTTTCTCGTACACTCCCAACACATGTAGAGAAAAAAATAAGCTAACAAGCGTCCCTAACACGGTGGAGAAAAAAAAGTGAAACGTCATACCGCGAGTTCCGAAGGTCGTGCTTTGACGCGGCAAGGCGGAAGAGTAGAATCAGAGTCCGGTGTGATTACGCAATAGGGCTGCGTAAGATTTAAATCATTCAAATTTCTAATTTGAACGCCCTTTCTCTAACCGATTAACACAAAAAGTGGACGCAAATCTACAATTAAGATTAGAAGGCCACATACAAAATTTCATTCATCTAAGTGATTTTGATAAGAAGTTATGGCGTTCAAAAGTATGCGATTATACAGACAGACAGACGGTCAAGACTTTGACGGATTTGGCCCAACATTTTATACGGACCTACATTTCTGATGACAAAACTGTACCAAATTTTATCCATATAGCTATTTAAGTCTTTGAATTATAGAGTTCACATGAACGCGGACATACAGACTTCCCGTAGAAGGATTTTGTCCAAAATTTAATAGAAACCTACCAATTATGTGTAAAGATCACATAACAAATTTCATCCTCGTAGCTCTAATAGTTTTCGAGTTATTGTGTTCACAGACATAATTCCAAAATTGTGTTTTTCGGACTCAGAGAGGTCTAAAACGTGGAGATTTATCAAAATCTCGAGTTCGAATTTTTTGACGATTACAATACTTTCTTTTTGTATACTTCGTATACGAGAAAGTAAAAAGTAGAGAAATACTTAAAAAATAACGTACGTAATGCATATTTACAACCCGTCTCATAGACGTGGTGAAGAAGTTTCGATAGTAGGGTGCTATCTAAGGTTTCGCCCTCATTATTTTATCTCGACTCAAAATAATGGGGGTTTATAGTAAAACAAACTTTATTTCTACATTTTAATGTACTAATAAAACCGTGTGCTTTTTTCTATTTTGAATTTTTTCTATATTTTGACAAGTTTGAACGATGCTTTCAAGTTTTTGTTTCGATGTTATTCAAAACTTTTGAACTAATCTTATACAGAAAATTCAGTTGCAAAAGTAATATTTTCACTACAAGAGAGGAAATGTTTGTTCCTTTGTAGATTAAACGTTTAGGAATATTAGATTTGTTAACCCATTATTTACGATTTTTCCTATTTTTGGGACGCTTGTTTTCTTTTTATTTCCACCTAAGCGATGCAATTTTTAGTTTTGATTGTTGCATATAAATGTTGAACTGACTGTTATTAAAGTTACGAACTCAATCAATATTATTTTTCTAATTAAAAGGATTAATTCTAATTAATCATTTCTAATTTTAAGAATTGAGAAATACCGTTTACTTTCATATTTCATTCATGCTATCATATTAATATATTTTACTTTATTTTTGAAAAAATGAAATAATAGAGTTTTGGCATATAATGGATTAACC
>BGPR01012669.1:0-44093 GCA_013235015.1 Araneus ventricosus | reverse complement strand
ATGCAAATATATAGTAATAACAAGTACGAAAAAAACATTGACGAGCACAGCTACAAAGGAAGATCCAAAATTATCTAGCTGATTGATAAGATAAAAAAATGAGGTACGAGCAGAAATGAGAAGAAGGAATCATTGATATTCGCATGACATTGATAATGGGATTTAGACAGGTAAGACTTAGAGGAGGTTTATGCAGAAAAAAAGCTTTCATAATTGTAATCAGTGTCATCGAAAATATATTAGTTTTTCTGCCAGAATCTATCAATACATTCCTTATCTTTCGCAAAACGAGAAACAGTCATTTCCATTTCCATCATTTGGAATCGCCTCACAAAATCCAAAAAAAAATTACAATTTCGTTGAAAATTAGAGCTATCTCATTTATTTTACAAGTCTAGAATAAAGGAAAGTTGTGGCCACGTGCCTTTTGTTCTTAACATCAAATTCTTGTCAAGAAAAAAGCCATTAGCTGCTAGAAATGTGAAATTCAAGAGAATTATTCCTTAGTGAGAAAACACTCCACATAAATTTGAGAGTGGAGCAATGAAATGAAATAATTTTCAGGCTGCCTTAATATTTTGAATAATCAATGGTATTTCAAACAATATACTCTTTACACAATAATTCTTAATTTGCATTCTCTTGTATATTAACTAAAGCTTTTATCAATGAACAATTATTAAAAGAAAATAAAAATCCTTTGCACTGAGCTGTGCACGGAAATTCACAATAGCTATTTAATAATGCATTATCCTTAAATTTTTTTCAATTATTTAAAATTACTTGAGCAATGAAGAGCGTTCTGAAAATAATGGAGAATGTCTGCTTCTACCCAATTTTTAAAATTTTGATTCCAATTTCTGGCTGACGTTTTCTGATTAGGTACATACTTCTTAAATTTAAGTATTAAAACACTAATTTTTAATAAAAGGCATATTTTAGTGTTTACATCTGGAGAAGAAACCACTGAAACATTTCTTACAAATTATGATAAAATAAATTGCCAAATTCTTTTTATTATTTTATTTGTCATTTCAATTATTGATGTAGCCATTTAGCAGGACATATCAAAATATTATCCAATTTCATAATATGTTCTTTAAAGTTGTCAAATCGACTAAATTACTTATTCATTCAGAGTATGAAACGCATTCCTTTATATAACGTGGTTAAAAATAAAACATTCTGTTGCTATTAAGATCGATGTCATCAAACTCAATTCAGAGAACTACCAAAGAATTTGAAAAGAATGAGTTGTTAACACAATATATGTGCTACTACGTATTTCTTCCTGTTTTATTACATACAGATATATCAATTGAGTAAAATAATTAAAAGAAAATTGAGATTCAAAATTAAATCCAATGATTTTCTTTAATGATGTCAACATATTGCAACATTTTAATGCTAAAGAGTTATGAAACTCATAATGAAATTTGTGTGACTTTAGAAGCCTAATAAAGTAATTCTCAAAAATTTCATTCTTTGTCGCTCTCCTTAATGTATCATTCTTTTCAGTATTCTGCAACACAAATGAACTGTCACTCTTAACGTAACGGAAACACTTCTTTAGAAAAAGCTTCTCCTTCATGTATCTACAAAAAAACGGAGGCACATGGAAGAACTAAATTTAACAAAAGGAGTTTTCTTATCAACGCATTTAAAACAATAAAAAGTAAAATATTCTTATATTTTAATAATTTCTAAATTTTAGTCTTGTAAATTCATTACTAAGCATAACATGGATTCCTGGAATATTTTTTTTCAAATTCATTACCAGACGGCGCCAGTGAAATAACATAAGTTTTAATAATTATTATCGATAAAATGGCAATAACATTCTAGAAAACTACTACAGTATATTGTCATCTAGAATATCTAAGTGTACAAACTCTAGAATATGAAGATGTGAGTGAAAATTCGATTCCAAAATTCTATCTTTACAAACATTAAGCAAGTGAAGTAAAATAAAACTGTATGAAAAACCTAATTGACTTTTATTTTATATTTAGAAAACACACATTAGTCCAGAGAAAGGATAGTGCCGAAGGCAAAAATATATCTATTTTTTAGATTTTCTTCAGTTTTATGCTCCACGAGAAAAATATTTTGATATAGTCGAAAGGACTATGATTACATTAGATAGTTTTTCAATTTCTGGAAGCTATAAAAAGCACAAATCAATCAGGTAAACAAATTGATTGCTACTTGATAGTTGGAAGTCAGAAACGTTCAATTAAAAAGGAATAATAGATGATTAAGGAAGTGAATACGATATTCTTCTTTCTGATTTAGGTCTTACAAGACTTGTAGGAACGCAATTAAAGGAAATTGGAGATAGCTGATATCTTAAACTAATAGTGTTTTAATGATAAATCAATATTTTGCCATGAAAAGAACATCCTTTCCTACAAGGCATTATCATTTTTAAAAATAATTCCGATAACATTTTTATTTTAGAAAGGAGCGAGGGACTAAGAGTTCTTTATAAAAAGACTCACGATAAAAATTCGAACGAATTTTACTCTTTATGTGATCGAAAGAAATAAGCAATGGGCACATTTTTATTTTTGAATAAAGCGTACATCAGATGCTTCGTATCAATTACTATTTGCAAATTTTGGTTAAGTCAAAAAGATTCAATGGTTAGAATAGAGTGAGTTGGAAAATATTTTAAAGATATTTTTGGACAAATTTTTACAACGAACAAGACTAGTGCTTAATACTTTTAAGTAAAAATTACTTTCTAGTTTTCACGGCAATGTTTTATACAAAAACTTCTTTTTCAAACATCTCTACACTTTTGAAATTCATCAATTACAAATTATAAGTAGAAAATGTGTACTTCTGTATTGCTTACTTGAAGAGAAGAGTATTGACATTTTTTTAAATATATATCCTTAATAAATATTCTGAATTTAAAGTAGCTTATTTAACCCGGGGGTACGTGTGTGGGGTATTTCGACACCCCACGATCGAAAAAATTTTCCTGCCTTCTACCCCCATAAACTGAATTGGTTGGGTCCGTCACTACCTGCCTCCTTAATCATGTTCTACACGTGCTACACAAAAACAGGAAATACCGAACATTTTCGAACGATTTTTGTGGAACAATTTGGGGTGTGCTGACATCCCGAGCGCTCTCTCATGTTATTATTTTTCTGTATGAAGTCATGTTTCTTTCAAGTCGTTCTAGACGGTCTTTACTTCCTATGACTTATGATCAAAAAATGGATAACTTCAAAAGTTGATAAAGATGATTTCTGCTAATGAATAGTGTATCCAAGAAGAATTATGAGATTCAGATAATTAAGAAATATTTAGAGATCATCCGTCTGAATTGGAGTAAGACTGTCTTTTCGAGAGATGGTACAAGTGATGAAAATATCAATTACATGAGAAAAGTTAAAACCTTTTCGATTTCAGCAACGCGTATCCCGAATTATTAACCCAAAGTGAATACATTTTACAACAAGACGAAAGGAATTGAAGATATCTCCGAAACAGGGGAGTTGTATTTGGTGGCTAGAATATAAAAACCGGTGGCATATGATAATACTATTTTTCACATTTTAAATTTTACTGAAATAAATTCAAGAATCTTATTGTTATCGAGAAAAACCCCAAAATAGAAATTAAAAATTAAGAGTCATTTCTTGAACGATTTAAACTTTTCACATTTAGACCCTTATAGCAAATCGCGAAAAAACATGCGGAAATTGCATAGAAAAATATTTCCTTCATGAGTCAAAAATGTGTAAAATATATTACTGCAGAAGCTACATGTGCCCAAGAGATTAAGTACAAATCATCCAAAAATCGTGGATTGTCAAAAGTCGTATGTCAAAAGCACTGCGAAATAGGACTACATGTAAAAACTGGATGCAATCTAACGATACTGATCCATGTGCACACTAACTCTTTTCAAAATTAATTATATAACTCAGGATTTTGTTTATCAATATTGTATAATTTTCACATTATATCACATTATAATCACATATTATTACATACACATACTTACATATACATATTATTATAATCACATACAAACACATACATATTATTATAATCACATTTGTAAATACAAAAAATTGATTTCCCATATAAAATTCAATGATTTCTGAATAAAAAGGAATACTTTTAAATTATATATATATATTAATTTACTATTTTTAAATTATGTTTTACGTAATAAATGTTGTAATTATTATAAATTGCATGACCTGTTAGTATTATAAAATATACATTTCGTATTTACGCCTTTAAATTGTTTGGGGTGTTCTGACATCCCATGCGCGTTTTCGTGTTACATTTTATAGCGCTCGTCCTACCCGGTTAAAGAAGAAATGAAAAAAAAAAAAAAACCATACAAACACTAATTTTTTCTTTAAGAAGTTCCGTAAATGAAATATGCAGAACCAATTTATCAACGAATCCACGTAAAATTTGCAATAATGTTGAGACCATTTTGACTCATCAAGCATAGTTCTAATGTTTTCAAATTTTAAATATAATCGAGTCCTGTCATTGTTTAAATTCATGCTCTTTGCCATATTTATATATAATATTATTAAATTATGTAAAATATTTTCCGAGACGTTATTATTTCATGTTTCTTTTGCTTGAATATAACCAACAATTATTTCATTGAATATTGGAAAATTAAATATGAACATATGAACTCTAATAGAAATCCATATGTGTTTGCTTTTCTGAAAACGATCGTTCACAAAAATACAGTTCAGAATGCAAATAAAATTTCTAGTAAGAAATGTTTTTTTTTTCTTTTTTGAAATTTTATGCATTAAGGAGTTTAGCAAAATAATGAAAAAATAAACGACAACCTCGACAAATATAATTTTTTTTACACGTGCCCTTCCTTTAAACTGTGCTTTTGTCAATTTAAATATAAAAAATACTTATTTACAATTTTATGCGATTCTTAAAGAATCAATGATATTTTGGTATTTTCCTTCCAATGAAATTTTTACGTCTTCTAAGAATTTTGTCTTAAAGTACCATGGAATTCTAAACTTCGCGTTTCACTATCTTTTGTTCTTGCCTCAGACTTAACATATAAAGTAAAAATTTAGAGAGTTTTTAAGCAATTTTCCCTAATAGAATTATTTTAGAATCTAGGTACATTTTATAGTCAGCTTACAAAATATCTTACAAAAATTTCAGAACTTCATTGTATACGTATGGTTTAAAATCCGTATAAGAACTACTTTCCCTGGAATGTAAAGAGTTTATTTTTAGAATGATTTTGTGAAAAAATAATGGGAACTTCAAGAAGACAATATTAACATATATTTTTATACGTCTCTGTCATTGCAGAAGGAACATTACATTAATTCCATCTCTGTTTTCCTTTTCATTTCTAATGCGATAAATATTTGTTTATCATAGCTAGGTTATTTTTTCTCTTTTCCTTTACATAGAAAGTGCATTTTTCAACGCTTATGAAGATGGGTTGTTGGCTATAAATGCTAACAAGCCTAAATGTTTCATCTAAATGTATATTTATGCGAAAAAGAAATGCAGGAAAGAAAATGCATTATGAAATGCATAAATATAGAATTCAGAACATTATATCAGCGAAATCGAAATAATATTGTATGTACTTCAGGTTTTAAAGCGTACCTCTTAAGGTGGCATGGTACTATATAAACAATATTATTTCATTCTGAATACTTAGAATCGGATTTTAGTTGTATTTTATGTAAGCTAATATTGTACCACAAAAGAATTGAATTTATTAAAAAATATTTGCAAAATGTAATGTTTTTAAAAACAATTTAAAATTTTAAATCTCTAAGGATTTTTCAAATATGCATATTTTTTGCAATTTTTTTTCGAATTACCACATAATATTCAATATAAAATTTGGTATGGATTTTTTTCTACTGCTGATATTTAATTTATTATTATTTTTTCATTCTTAAACACACAAAAAATTCTCAAAAATGCATTAATTTCGAATTTGACATTTTAAAAAAATTACTACATATCTTAGAGCAAATTCTATACCAAGTTCCACAAAACTTATATTTCAGAACGTGCATAAAAACTTTCATACCCTTCATTCAATTATTATAAAAACCTTAGGGCTTCGAAAAATAGAATATGAACAAAAATAGAACATGCAGAAATATAAATTTAAATTTTTAGTCCTTTAATAACATGATATAAAATCCTTAGAATTACTTGCAACTTTCACAATATGTTAAGTAAATTATTTTAAACTGCATACCATAAAAAATTTCAAGAATGTGTGGCAATGACATATTATAATTCTATAATGCATGTGTAAAAGGAAAACAAAGGAAACCTCAATATTTCATAAGCTTTGACCTTAACATTTTTTTAAAAAATGAAATATAAATCTCTTAGCCGATTCCATGTAAATTTCTGCTACTAGCATAAATTTACAACAGGCATAAAAATATATAAACCTTTATTTTCCACTTCCTAACGAATTAATTTTACCCTGCGTTTACGAACAAGTTTTACATTCTTGTGTACGAATTTGTACATTATTTTACAATTTTTTCTTTGATATAACCTCCTATAGTCTTTACACATGGCCAACATTCCTTCTGTATTGTTAAGTTGCATTTTATTTTCATTTTGTAGCAGTTCAAACTTTTCAGAAACAGCAACCATCTCAAAAATGGGCGCGACAGCATTGTTTACCCTCCTGTCATGAATAAAATATTCTTCAATAACTTAATAAAAAATACAGATACCGCTCTGGAATTTTACAGGCGTATTTAGAATGATTAAAGCTAGCATAAGAGACATTGGAAAAAATTTCCGATATTTTGATTATATTTTGAGTACCATGTCGCTGTTCCAAATGAAATATGTGTATGCTGTTGTATTAAAATAATTTTCATAAAGCACTTACATAGGTATATACATTATGATTTTTTCATCATAGTATTAAACGAGCCGTATAAGAGATTGGTTTTAAGTGTTGTTTCGCTTTGGTTTGAAAAATTGGCAGTTTCATTTTTTGTGTTGTTTGATTAAAAATTGCCTTTCATTACTTTTAAGATTGCATGATGGAATGGGTGAGTTTGGAAAAAAAGCAGAGTTGCTGCTAAGCTGTTTATAGGAAAAACTAAATAATATTATCTGTAGTAAATTTCCAAAAGCTCTGGATTCTTCTGTGGATGCAATGACACCAATGACTAAAAACTTAAAGAATTTATACTAATTACATAACATCCCCACGGTTTATTTAAATCCTCTCTTAGTGCCATCAAGATTATAATGATTGCCATTGTGAAAATTAAACATGGCGAATCGAGAATAAAATAATATATTTTATTTTGAAAAATATTCACAAATTTTGTTTGGTTGGTATATTTGAATCTATTGGCATAACTGAAGATAAAACTATAGTGAAAGGACATTTGTTCAGAGAATCATTTCTAATCATTTAGTTTTTCCGTCAAAAATAATGAAAATTTCAAATAAGTCAAGAGAATAAAAACTACTGAATTTTCAGAAAAAAAAAACATTGTTCGTTGGTTGTTGAGTTTCAATTATGTAAACATTTACAACTCTGAAAAAAACTAAATTTTTTTATGAACATCTAAATAAAATCAATTTAATTCAAAAATCCTACAATTGCAAAATAATGCTGATATAATAATAATCCAACATAAAATTATTAAAACCAACAAAGATATAAAAAATCTACAGAACTAGCCAATTAATGAAATTCGTTTTAAACTGCAACTGAGATAAATTGAAAAATCACTAAATGCACTGGTAATGTTTTTCGAGATTAGAAGAGTGTTGAAATCCAATACTTGAACAGAAATGCAATGTTTTCAAATTAGCATCCCGTGGGCAACATTAAGCAAAATGCGAGTACACTCAAATATACTTTGGGCAACATTATGTACCACAATATTAGACAGCGGTCTCAGTGGGGATGTTTGCACTCCTCACGTAGTTTTCGACGCATTCTCTATAATTATCATTCCACAGAAATATCTCTTTTCTGAATAGTAAGACATTGCACGAATTGTTTTTAATAAGTCGTTTATCACAAAACGCAACGCTGCATTTTGGAAGGTGTTTTGAATTTCGCAAAATCCCAGACAGAGGTCCAGTGTTTGCAAAATGGCATTTTCGTTAGCGTATGCAAATTTTCTTTCAGATGAGATTCCGATTCTAAGCGTCAAATATTTTCTCGGTTTGGATAAATAAATTCGGAATTGAACTAACTCGAAAAGTGTCGATGTGTATGTCGCCTTAAATGCTAAAATCTGTGCTGTCGATTCTATCTAAGCCCTTCTGAGATTTTGCTATCCTCGACTGACTCCAAAATAATTTTATACCTTCTTAAGAAGCAAGGAAGTGGTGTTTACTAGAAAGTATCGAATCTTGTATTTAGGAAAAAAGAAAACGATGTTGAATATCAATGGCAAAAACATTCTTTGAAATTTGAAGTGATATTGTGAATACCAAAATTTCCTGCTTTTGATTGCATTGATAATTTGATAAAATTTGATTAATTTTTCTGCTTAGATGGAAAAAGCTATACCCATAGGACTCAAAGCAAATTTCAAGCATCACTTAAGTAATCATAGAATTAGTGCGCAGTGAAAAAGTCAAGTCTTAGTATAGAGCATTTTTTTCTTCAATGAGAAATGTAAATTTTTTAGGATTTTTTGGATTATTTTCATTCATTATCCTGTTCTTTTTGCTTAAATTACTCACTTTAAAAATTTAAAAACGATTATTCATTAATGCAAATTATAGAGAAATAAAGCTGTAAAGCATATCACAATCATATATATTCAGTTATAAAGTTTTAGTGAATATATTTCATTTAATTATTCCTCAATGTCTTTTAGGGATAAATTTTTAAAATTGTTTTTGAACTGTTAAATATTAAATATCTATTTTAGAAAGTTATACGGCAAAACCCTTTAAACATGATTGTTTTTTTATTATTTAGCATACTAAAATATTAAGGGTTGTTTACTATGCAAACTTGGAAAGAATTTATCTTCAGTAAAATTTACAAATGATGCTTAGTACCAATTACACTCACAAGAATAAATGATTTCATTTCGAAGAAAAGGGATGCGAAAAAAAGTTAATAGAGAATTTCCAAAATCAATTGTTTCAATACGAACATTTCTCATACTCTTCCCCATGCCTTCAAGATATCAGTCAGGGATTTATAAGATTTATAACAAGGGAAAGAATGATGAATGTCTGATTCTTTAAATCTGCCATTTTTCATCTGGTTTTCTTGATTTATTTTTCCAGTGTCATATTGCAAGTCAACGTGCAGCAAATCGCTTATTATTTCACACTGATACATCATCGTATTTAGATACTTGAATGTTTCGCTTTCTTGTTTATTGAAATACTCATGAAAACATAAAGCTTAAGTTATTAAAATAACATTTGTTCAAGTATTTTTTAGTACTTGGATTTTCTTTAAGAATACGAGCATAAGTTTACGTCGATTTGACATTACATTTGATATACCAAAGATGGAAGATAAACTGATCTAATCTATGACAGATCTTTTAGGACTGCAGAGGTATAATTTAAATGAACTGAAAGAGAATTATTTGTTTTGTGGCTAAAATCCCCGTTATAAGAAGAATCCTCAACAGAATACCTATTCTAATTTTGAATCTGTAGATGGAAGCCACTGATGACATCATCCAAGAGATTCTACTTCCTCCTCATTCTTTTTCATTCGTTTTTTATAATATTATTGTATTTTTAACTCTATCACAGTTAAAACTTCTCTTAATTTGTATTTATATCTTTGTACTCCGCATTTTTTTCCTGGATGAGGCTGTACTTGTGCGAACCAGATAAATTGCTTCTATAATTGTTGTTTTGACTTTTTAGATACTCTTTCAATTTTATCTACATTTTAAGGAATCCTATTCTTAAGAATTACCGAAATCGAGGATAACACTCGAAGATTTAGAAGTCTACAACGGCGTAATTTATTCGAATTGTTCTCGTCTGGGATTTATTTCACCTCCCCTCGGACGGCTAAGCGCTAAGTTTATGCCAAAATTTTAAACTCTCTCTACCTATACGCAGCAGGCATGTTAAAGTCGAGTTCGTTGAATCGCAGTTAAATAACGCTAGATAGCGAGTACTCGCTGATACTTGTATTAAATTTTTTGATACAATGGCAGGACTAGCAGGAATCGGAGTTCAATTGTTGACAACGTATTAATTGAAAAGAGGTCTGGTATAATAGAAAAGTAATTACTTGTTTATAGCTTTACCATATCATTATTGAGAGCATCTAGAATAACAGACAGACACACATGGGAGCACGAATTCTACATTCGCGTTGCCGTGAGAAGATTAAGTTTTTTATTCTCCTGATAAATGGTTCTGATTGAAAATACATTAAATATATTTGGTGATTAATTAGGAGAGATAAAAATTAGTTGAACATCATTAAGAAGTAATGAAGATTATGAGATACTAAGGATATATAGAAGACTTTGAAGATAATACGAATCATTCTTTTTAGAAGTAACAATGAAGAAGTCAAAGTAAATATTGCTGACATATACAAATAATTTTAAAAAGGAAATAGAGAAAACCTTTGAATTTTCCATATTGACTTTTTATCAGAAATACAGAATATTTTTTCATGGTATATAATTCGTCTAAAATGTATGGATTTTACTTTTTATTAGAATGCTTATGATAAACCGATTATGTGCCAGGAAATTTAAATTCAATTAGAAAACAGAAAAAAATTAAATACGTGACTCATTGCACGAGGATTATTTTTTTCGACAAAATCTTCTTGCAACTCTCTTCATTAAAGTGATATTTTTTAAATTTTTATTTTCAAATTTGAAACCTCAAAATTTCATTTTAGAACAAAAAATTCATTTTTGAGTTCTTACCCGCGCATTCGGGTAAGATGACGATCTGACATAATAATTTAATTCAACATCTGAATTACTGGAAATTATCATACATTTGAGTCGCAATGATAAATTCGGCAGTGAGCAACATTTATACAACAAAAACTGATCGTTATTTTGAGAGGCGAGACTTTTTGTATTTCTTTGAAAGAAGATTAAATAAAAATAATCGAATTTTTCTCATGAAAATGTTCATATAATAGGTTTCACCAAAGCTATATAATCTCTAATAATATACACAAAACATATTCATAGAAAATTTTGAATTTCATAAAAAAACAATTATGAAATTCATGTCAACAATTCTGTCGATACGTTGAAAAAATAAAAGTCTTCTCAATAAAATTAGAATAATAAAATGTACATAAATGAACATTATGCAATCCTCTAATATGTAGAAATACATTTTAAACTATGCAGTTTCTTCTTTACTGTTTCTGTTCTTATACCTAAATAATTATAAAGGTATATTTGTTTTTCATGTCATTTCAAAACGATGTAGTGTTATGTTGGTCGATAACGTAAGACGGACTGTTTTACAATAGCATAGCATGTGAATTAAAGCACTGATATTAATGGCAAACCTTAGGTATTCACTTCTCGAAAACAATTTTTTAGATTGTGATTAATCAATAACATCCTTTTTGGTTTTACTAGTGCTATTTCAATAATTAGTATTTTCGCTACTAAAGTTTCTTCCATGTCTTGTGGCAACTGCTAACTTTTTTAAAGTTTTGTTAAATTTCTAAAAGAATTATTCCCTTTTTGTAATGATTAACAGAAATGTTAATTGCTTTAACTTTTTATGCAATGTGTTCAAGGCTTCTGTGTTTAATCAGTTGTAAATCATTTTTCTAGCACCGAACTATACGATCGCCATTTAAACGGCGGAAGCTTTTTGGTGTAATCAGGTCCTGGCGTCTAGTGACTGGGTGATTTTCTTTTGTGTGAGTTGAATTGCCTTGTCTGTCAGTGTAATTGAAGGTGGTGCGTCTGCGAGGTCCGGGGTGCCGGTATTCTTAGGTTCGGCTCTTGTCCTTGCAGTCGTTTCGATGGTTCAAGAAGGAAAGCTACATCAAGAGTTTTAGATGAAGCTACCTATGTAATTCAGTTTCATATATACTGTGACAAGGATGACTGAGCAACGATGATGTTTTCAAGCAACAGCTAATAATGAGTAAAAGTTCTTCAGAATAACTGTTGCATTTTTTATGAAAGTATTTTTTGATTTTGATAGCGCTTATGTTTCATTTTAGAAAGACTGCAGCAATTTTAAGAATGGTATAATGGATATAATTTTGTCTTATTAGAACTCTCTGATCGACATGTGCATCAAAAAAATCTTGTGTGTTATTATATTGTATTGTTCCACATAACCTAGAATAGTTCATTTGTTAAGTTTGCAATACTTTTTATTAATTTTATAAATAAAATCTCAATTACTCAAGAACTCGAATCTCTTGTCTTCTTTTTTTTAGTGCAAATGCAATGTACTGTTTTCTATGATGTTTTTCCACTATGGCGAAATGTTCCAAACAGTATTAAAAAGGTGGTTAATAAGAAGATTGTAATAGGATTGCACTAATCCCACATATCTTATTTCTCTTGACTCATTTGCGAGTCATCCCGAACTGATACGTTCATTCAGGAATACAGAATTAAATAGAAAAATTAAAGAAAGCATAAACGCAGAATATTCATCAACAATATAACGCTGAAGTACAAAAACGTATGAGAAAATGCACTTTCTATCAGTTGCTAAAACGTGTGCAAAAAAAAATGAAGAGCAATAAAGATCCAAAAACTAGTTATTATTATTATTTGATTTCCTAAAAAGCAATGTGCAGATAATGCTAGTCATATATTAGCTAGAAATAAATTCTAAACAGTAGATTCATTGATAATGCTTGTGCTTTCAATAATCACGTAGTTGCACTTGCGTTTCTATGTCCCTTCATGATGATGTATTCTTACGCATGTCAATTAACATTATACGGACCGTTCTTAAATAATATATGTATTTAAATCTCTAATATTAATAACAAATCTCCAAAGTTCACGAACCTTTAAAATGTTGATCTAAAAATCCAGAATTGTCTCGGATATTCAAACAAACGCTCAACTTCAGGAAGCTCCGTATCAATCCCTCTCTCACGCACTTAGAAGTATGAAGAAAATACACTATGCCGTAGCGGAGTACCCGTAGTGACTCTCGAAAACAGCATGGAAACAATTCCCCACTATAATTTGCGGAATGGCATCCGTGGAAGTGCGTAAATGCTTTTCGTGCTCCTAGACTCTCCCACGTGTCAGAGAGTATTAACTACAACTTCCAAAACAACTCCTTTTGTGGTATTGCAACTGGATACATTTCCATCCCCTCGGAAAGAACTCTATCGTTAACACCAAGGAATAACTTTTCTACAAAGACAGCTAGCATCTTAAAATACGGATACGCTCGCGCTTACTCCCAGTTCATAGGAACTAAAAGAACATATATCTCTCTTTCTCCCACGAAAGATTGCATCTGCTACTCCATGGAGTTATAATGTATAAATCAGAAGTTAGCTTCTTTTGAATGAATATTCTCGGAAGTATGTCCACATGCGTCGCTCCGAAATTGTTTACTTTCTTCTTTGTATCTGCTCGTTCAAAACATGTAAGCTCCATTTTGCAAGAAAATCATCTCTTCCGTGTTATTTTATACATTCACGCGTCTGAATCGCTTTGAATGCTGAAGAAAGTCAGAACCTTTTTTCTTCTCTACGATCTATTTGTTTCTCATACGAAATACTGTCCTTAATTGCATTGAATTCGTCAATTATTTTTCTCTTAATCAATGCAATGGAATTGTTGAATACATATAGTGTGAATAAAAACATTGAATTTTAAATAATTTTCATTTATTTTTTAATAAATATGTAATGATGTAGTGAGCTATTAATTATATATGACCGCATAATTTATTCATTTTTTTCCTTCTTTAGCAGCACTCTTTTCAAATGTATTCTCTTAATCGGAGGAATGTCATTTTATATTCCATCTTCACACATTTAAAATGAAGAGAAGATATATTTGATTTAAATTTCTGCTGTTTATTTTCATTAGCAATTCATACCAACAAAAAAATTATGGGAATAACAGCTTCTGTTATAAAATAAAATATGTTATGATGTAGACAAGCTGATAAATTTTATACTTGTAAATTACGTTTTATATAATTATTTTGTCTCTAAATGCAGTTTACTAATTGAAAAACTCCACCTTCTATTGAAAAGTGCTTTTCTATACAGAATTATGAATTTTACAGAAGTTGTCAAGAAAATTACAAAATTAGTGTTGAGTTTTATCTTAATTTGGTAACAATTCGAAATTAGAAGCATCGCTAAAATTGATGGTTAGGAGATATTACGGTTAAAATTTGGTACTCAAAGAAGGGAAATAAGCAAAACCCTCAAATAGTATTAACGATTTTGTCATCAATGACAAATGTGAAAATAAAATGATAATTTTCCGTTCCTTTGGAAACGAATTATTTAAAAACAATTTAGACAGTTTTATCATGTAATTCTTTTCTTGTAGTATTACATTATGAAAATATATGGAAATTATATTTCTTCCTTAATAAGGAAAATCACTCCGACCCTAAAATGAATGCTAGTTACCGCAAATTATTCTGCTCGTTTTTGGACACAGACCTTTACTTTTACATTTTGTTACTCTGAAAATAGCCCAATTCTGTGTTATTTCAATTTGTTATTTAACTGTTTATATATAAAACTATGTTTTGATGAGCATCTATTAGATTTGTTGGAATGATTAAATTAAAATTCTTCGATGGCGAATGGAACTCAATTAAAGTGGAAATTACGTATTGATATTAAAAGGAGGTTCTCAACCTTCTAAACTTTCTAATTTGTCAAGACAAATGCTACCACTAACTTATACATTCATAATTTTAAATATCAATATTTCTAAGGTAAATTAGAGTCTTCTCCGCTTTAAATAAATTTTCAATTTAACTTCCATACAAAATGAAAAAAATTAAAGTTCACAGCAATATTTGGAAAATATCCCGAGGCTAGATTTAAGGATGCTTCATTCTTTTGATAAGATTCTGTATCAATAGGATGGAATATTTTAAAAGGAAACAAACGATAACAAGTTATTTCAAATCTTTCACCTTTCTTATGAAACTTTTAGAATGCCACTTTAATAGATAATTGCGTGTTTCAAGATAAATGACGGCAAATCTTTTAATGAAATTTACACCATCCCGAGAGTAATATTAAAGATATAACTAGTGCATAGGGGAAGAGAGAAAAGTAACGGAGAAAGAATTTCCATGCCGACATATAAAATTAAAATCATTTTTGGAGTTCTGAAATGGAGTTTTTGGATGGAATTTTTGGTGTTGAGAAATTAATCGATTCGCATGTTGACACTTTAATTTTGAGGTGCATATTAAATTGAAGGTGGAGTTCATTACAAATTGATTGTATCAGAGAAAGTCTTGTAAATTCAGGTTAAAATGTAATAGAATTACTTCTTGCTCAGGAATAAATTTCATAGGCTGAATTGCTATCTGAGCTACACTTCGAAATATAAGCATCTGAAAAATTGTGCAATGCTTGCAAGAGGTACATGCATGTACATGTTAAAATATAGGGCGAACATTGATTTGTGAATTGCTCGTGTACATTTGAAAATTTTGTTTGAAGTTCAAGCTTCACCGAATTCGTTCAAAGAATAAGAATTTTTTCGCATGGGTTTCATTTCGACTTATGAAAAGAGATTTAAAACTAAAATCATTGCAAAATCATTTTTCTATCGCTTTAGTTTTAATTATATTAATAGACTGTTTTTTCCAACTTCTTTATTGTAATATTTTCATAAGATGTAGATTAGACGAAATTTGAAAAATAAGCACACAAAAATCTGAAAATTAAAAAATAATTGCTGATTTAATGAGTCCATTTCTCTATCAATTAATTTTACGAGTACTCTGTCATTTAAGTGAAAGAAAGATTTAAGGCTAATAAAGAGAAACTGATGATAATTGAAAAACTGACGTGAATAACCGGATAAAATTTAGATGGGAAAAATGATTTATTTGTCTGTTTGGACGCTTTGCTGGAGAAAACATGAGTCGAATAGTTATTCACAGAAACTCTTATTTTCACAGCTTCGAAAGTTCTTTTCCACACTACAAACTCTTCGAAACAATTATTTTTGATTACGCAATTAGACCTTGAATGATGCGTCCGATAACAAGCGGTGTGACTGGCAGGGTTGCTACAATTTATATGAATTTTGAAGAGAAACTATGGTAATAACTCTAAGATAGGTGTGGCAATCAAGCTTATTGAATCTGAACAGCTCCTTGAGGCATATATATTCTTTATAAAAGTAGGATAAACTTTTGCCAAAGAAACACTTTGCCTAGTTTTTCTGAATATTTAATAAAAGAATAAATATATCGTAAATATTGTGAGTGCATTTGATACCACATTAAATAAACAATTTTAATAATTTTTGGTTTTACTGGAATTCTCATTGATAACTATTTATTTGTTTGATGTCAAAAAACTCGAAATTAATTTTTTAAAAACATTTATAATATTATCCATTATTGGTATTTAAGTTATTGTGACATTTTTTGCCTGAATATGTACTATAAAGGCTGTTAGAATTAATAACAATTCAACATCTTGTTTAATAAATTTGTTGAATTAAACTATAAAATTTTTCTTTACAGGTAATGCATATGCAGTTCTGGAAGTTTCTATCTCTGTTTGAAAACCGACATCGACATAGTAACTTTAACGCACAAGAAATTCACTTTTCCTCAGTGTAGTAATTTCTTAGAAGTTATTAACCTGTAGGCAAGATTGTATACTTGCACTGTCTAATAAAGCAGCCTGTGATCGCTAGAATAATTACCAAGCATGAAAGGAAAATAGGTAATGCCATACACTATATGCCCAAATATATCCGGACACTTGCAGATTTTCATATTTTTTAGAATTTCTCCGGAATGGTTTAACTGACTGCCTTTAAACTTCGGACATGTAAGGAATGACAATAACTCACATTTTTCATTGAAGATTCGTCCCTGAGACCAATTAGGAGACCGTCAACAAACTGATGAAGACAAAAATGTTTTTGGCCCACACCGCTTTACAGAATACTGATAACAAGATGAACCTTTCAGAAATGGTAACGTATAATGTGTATAATATTTACTGGAAGTTTCGTAAACTCAGCACAAATATTTGGGAAGATATAAAGGTTTTATTAAAAAATCTCAAATTTCCCCGCCTTTTTTTTGCTTATAACATGCAGAGTTTTCTGTTATATTATACGAAACTTATAGGAAAGATGACAATAATTTAGAGAAGTATTTTGTAAAAACTTGGGAAAGAATGTATAAATATTACAGGAATTAGGAGAATTTTTATTAAATAATGTTTTACTGCGCATGCGCGAAACATAGTGTAATTTTTCTTTCACAACTTTAAAGCCAGATATATAGGGCAACTTATATAAAACATTCATTTCAATATCAGTAGTATTCAGAAAGATATCGGCATTACAACGAGCAGAAGTTTAGCCTCCGTCGAAGAGAAGCTAAAAGATGAGGGGTTGTACACAAATTGATATTTTTTAAACTTATATCTTTAAATAGTTATATTGAATTGTATAGTGGTTAGAATTTACTAAATACCCATGAAGACATATCAATTACGTGTATAACTTAAATTCCAGCTAATTAGGCACTATAAATAACAAAAAAATTATTTATTTACTTATATTATTTACATGATTATTAACAAGTTACATATTACAATTTTACGGCCAAACTATATTTTTAAATATATTTTTTTATTGCAAAACGATTTTTTATCTAATTAATTTCTTTTCTTAAAATATTTTAATAATTCTACATATATATTTTTTATTCGTTACGAATATTAGATATGTTCATCATTATCGGAAGGCGTGGAATTAAAATACTCTCTCTTCTCCCTATATCAGTCGTAACAGTAGCTTTCTTGACGTTTGCACCTTGGTGTGTAATTTGCGACCGTGTGCCATTGTGCAGTCTTGGTATATCGAGGTTGCGTATTAGTAGTATTGGCACACCGGCATTCAATCTCGGCTTGTCGGAAGGTGCCCTGACAATTCTAAGATGTCGAAGAGCTCTACAGTATGTGATGTTCCTTGTTAATGCCCATTACCGTATCTACAGATGGATATTCTGTAATACCTCACTGTGAAAGTTAAACAAAACATCGAGAGAATAATTCACTAACGTCATTGGATCACTGTGTAACCGCATTAAAAGCTGCAAATGCTACGACAACAGGAAACCGGAAGTGTAAAGTCTCCTTTGCTGTTAATGGTCAAAGAAAGCAATATTTTCTTATATTAACTTTAACACTGGCAAAAGCCCGCGCCCGAAACAGTAATTTGGCTTGAATTTATTTCTATAAGAATAAAAAGACTTGTTAGAAATTACGTTACAAAAATATTTTTAAACCTTAATAACAATCAGAGAAAGCATTTCATCGTAATGTAATTAATAGCATTAAAAAGATCATTTTCTGGTCTTTAAAATGGCATAAAAATAATTGTTGTCTAATAAAGATTTCAGAAGTTATTGGCAAAAAACGTCTAAACAATAGGCTTGAAAGCGGCTAATGTTCGTTATTTAATTAAATATCTTAAGAACTAATTAACTCTGAAAGTTGAAAATAGCACCTTGTGTGTAAATTTCATGACGCTAACGTTCACCGTTTAGGAGGAGTACTTGTGACCGACCAATCGACCGACAGACAGACAGATACATGTAATTTCTGCCTTGTTTTATAGATATTTATAAACGTAAGCAAAAATTTTCAGAAATAAAGATAAATTGGTTGAAAGTCTAACTGTTTCCTAGCAGCGAAGTAGGTATAAATTCGCGTTATTTCAAAATCGTCTGCACGCAAAAAATTATTAAACTTTAAAAAATGAATAAAAATTGAAGAAAAAATGTCACAGAAATAAAATTAATATCATTGAAAAGGTAGAAATTTTACCTTTAAGATGGTATAAAAATAATTTTTTATCGAACTCTTTGTTCCGAAGTTACAGCGGAAAAAAGGATTACGTGATAGTTGATTTTAAAAATAATTTATTTCACATCTTTTCGCATTTCCTGAAGGATCACGTGACAGTTTATTGAAAAATAAAAATCTTCATCGCGAATCGCGGAGTCAATGGGCTTTCTTTGTTAACTATTTTTAATCTGTAGTCAAAAATAATTTATTTAACGTGATTTCACCTAGCCTACGTCCGTTCTCGGGTTTCAAGCTACAACTCTGCCAATTTTCATCGAAATCGGTTTTGTGGTTTGGTCGTGAAAGCTTAACAAACAGACAGACAGACAGACACACTTTCGCATTTATTATATTATTAAGGATTAAGGATGAATGTTATTCGAAACAGTTGCATATTTTTTTCTTGCAATTTGCTTAAAAAAAATTGGCGATTTTGTTGTTCGTATTCGTGTTTACGAATTAAAAGAATTCTTTGGTTCCTAATATATTTGGCACTTCACTGGTAATGTTTGAATGAGTTTTGTCTGAAAACTTCTCTTCTCAATTGAGTAAATAGAGTTAATAACGTCATATGCCTGAATTGCCTTTTATATAAGTACAATTTTTCGAATTATAAAAGTGTTTTCTATCTCCTTATTTCTGAAATTACTTGTTATATTTTCAATTATTCACTTTTTGTCAGGTCTATGCTTTAAAAAAGCATCCATTGCAATTTTTCCTCTAATATGAAAATTGGTATTTCTTGAATTTATCAGGCTCTTCTTATGCAGATTTTTCCTACGAAAATAATTAATTTATGACAGATAAGAAACAGATCTATATTTAGTTCAATAGATTGTGCAATTTTTTCAATATCATTTTTTCGTAGAATATATTTTGTGTTTTTCTAATTAGGTGCTCTATTTTCTCTACTTATGTACATTGCAGAAGGTTATCAGTTACGTAATAATTTCTTAAACGTAAGAGAATATTAATTTTCTTCGCTACGAATTTATAAAATTTTCATGAAATTACACATTACCGCGAAAATCAGATTCAAATGCTAATATCCCGACAGTAAACTTCGCGTATATAAATGCATCAGCTGAGAAATTGTGATAAATGCACGCAATTTAAAAATATCCACTTGTATGTCTGCTATTTTATATTTTGATATTTTAACAACTACTATAGTGTTATCATACATATGATTAAGGTAATTATGGAAGCGATAATTTCATAAATAAATCGAATTGTAAGGCACCTATTTGAGACCCTTGGCAGAAGATTAAGCAAATAGATGATGACATTTCCACGAAACATTTGGTGTAATAATATTATGCAACATAAGTTTCTTCTTTTTATTTGGACAAAACGCAAATTTTAAAGACTCTGAATATCGATAAGAAGAAATTAACTCGACTTTTTTGTTATCATTCGAAGACAGAAAATCTAAAATAAATGAATGTTATTTTATAACAATTGTTACTTTTAAAATTCGCATTTTTGTTGAAGTGTTTTCTTTCAATAACTATTAGGTTGCGCTTGCATTTTCATATTTTTTCATAAATACGCGCTCTTATATATGTGACTTCACATTAATTAAAATAACCGAGAGTATATTAGAAATTCAATTAAATCCCTGGCATTAACGGCGAAACTCACAAGTACACTTTCTGTTAACCGCTGACTTTGGAAACTGGAATTACCTGGAAAATTCGATGAAAATCACAATTGCAGAAGTCTCCATAAAAATGCATGCTTCCGAAGTTCACAAAAGCATGATGAAGCGTGAAGAACACTTTCCCGCAGTACTTAAACTGTATTATGCTCAACTGCAGAAAGCCCCATCCATCACTCACGCACATAAATTATGAAGAAAATACACTTTGCCATAACGGAGTACCTGTAGTAGTGACTTTCGAGAGCAACGTGGAAGCAATTCACCAGCATAATTTGCGGAATGGTACCAGTAAATGTGCGCAAATTCCTTTCCATTTCCATAGCTTTCTCACGCATCATAAAATATTACCTACATTTTCCGAAACAATTCCTTTGCGATCTTACAGCTGCAAGATTTTCCTTTTCCTCAGGGAAAAAACTCTGTTGTTAACACTGGTGAATAACACTTATGCAGAGAATTCTCTTCACTAGAATTAAGATATATGCTCCCGTGTATTGCAAATTCATAAGAACGAAACGAACATATATATATCATGATTTCTCTCGCGAAAGATTCCACCTTCTATTCCATTGATTTATGATGTGGATATCAGAAGCTGGAAAGAGACGATAGAAAAGTCTCAGAGTTTCCTTAGTTTCTGCGAAAGCTCTTTTTATTTATTTATACAAAAGAGGTAACGGTAACCTCCGAGATCCAAGAAAATGATCTCCCTGTGGCTTCTTAAACATCAACGTGTTGTAATTTCTCTGATTTATGAGGAAAGTTACGATTTTTCTGCCTCTAATCGTTTCTCGCATCATGAACGTAATGTTATAGAATGAAACTGCCATTTCATTTATTGAAATTTTACTCTTAAGCACAGCAACAAAATTCTTCAGATGTTCGTCTATCATACGCTATCATAACCATTAATGTTTTAATAATTTCTAGCTATTTCAAAAGGAAATTAATACTGAGATATTCTGTATTCGTTCAAAAGTGTGATTTATAATTTCTTTTTTTTCCCACAACATTTTTATTAGTATTATATTACTATTTTCATATATTGATGTTAACTGATTCACTAATTTAGTGGTTTCGTTTTTGTACATTTAAAATTGAGTGACGTGTCATTTTGATTGTAATTTCTGATGTATATATTTAAATATTAGTGTCGTCAACAAGAAAATTTCGAGAATAATGATTGTGTAATAGATTTTGTACAATGTTCAAAAGATATTAACTTAACCTTCCATTGGGTGTATATAATCGGTGAGATGAAGCACCCATAATTATTCTTCCTAAGTGCGGGTCTTACCAAGAAAGATGTGGGACTCTAGTAGGCTCCTGGCTCCCTACCACTTATACTAGTGTTTCGAGGTTTTTTCCTCTTGCTCTTTTGATGTACGTGAAGGGCACGTTGATCTGGTAAATGAGTTGCACCTGATTACGTTTGTATTTTTATTTCCCAAATGCTTCTCAATATTTCTTCTTATACACTTTCAAAAGTTCGTATAACTGTGTCCCAGCCCTATTCAATGATATTGTTCAGTATTTCCAACATATTGTTTCAAAAATGTCGATTTATTTCAGGCTCTCAACGAAAACAGTTACCATTGCTAAGGAACCTTAAGTGGAAACAAACGTCAACTCACTTCTGATTTCCTGGACATTTCGCTAGTTGAAATTGCAAGAAAATACAAAAACAGATATATAAAAACGCAAATATAGCTTTGTATGGCTGAATAGTTAAGTTTGATAAGCTTTTCCTTAAGCCTAAGCAAAAATTTCATGATTTGCGTCCAATCGTGTCATCATTTGCGCTGCAACTGACCGAAGGGTTAAATGAATTAAGAGTAATTATTCAGTACTTACATTAGGGTGGCCTTTATTATAATGGCGAAACATTTACTTAACTCTTATTAATCGTAACTCCCCAGTCATTTTTTTTCATTTTACTATAACGTGTAAGTACACCAAATAGTTCCTCAATACATAAAGGATAACCCGTGCCCCCTCGAGCTTTATTAACCCATTGCTGACAGGTACGGCGTATAATGTGCGCCAGTGAGTATTTACCATAAGATGAATAAAAATTATCGCAGGTGGAGAGTTCACCACTTTTGTAACCTCGTATTAAAATTCACCCTATGTGTTAAGACAGTTCCACCACCAATGAATCAGTCAGTTTGGTCTGATTGCGTTTTAAAGTGCCTGAAACGCTCTCCATATTAAAAACTGGTTATCACGCAACGGCGAAAAATTATCCCTTCAGACCAATATTCATAAATTGTTAAGAGTCGATATAAAATCTAACACGAATTTTACCCCTTTTTCGGCTGTATCATTGACAACACTGATTTTCCCCCGAAATGTTTCTTTTGGCTTTAAATAAAAATCGTCCCTATCCCAAAGACCTGGACTGAGATTCACAAAATCAAATTTTCCTCGTCGAATTTTTTAATAAATTGAAATTTTGCTGAGAATTGCTCTGCTAATGTTTTTTCTGAAGACAAAGCAAAAAGGAACTAAATTTTTTGATGTCGTATCTAAATTCTGAATGATTTAAATAGTAAATATTGATTAGAAAATCTTGTTAAATTTTGAAAAATGATAAAAATTGACTATCGTTATAATTCAACGAGCTCCGTTTAATTGCTTCAAATTTTCATTTTTTAGTGCATTAGAAAGATATTTTACTTTACTTTGTATTTCTCTCTCACTTCATATTTCTTTCAATCATTTATTCCAAATAATTCCATTTTTTCTTCTGATTTTTTAAAAAGAAAACAATAACTTTTGCATATATCTCATGCAGAGACGGAAAACAGGTCATCTCTCGATCTGCATACTGCATTAGAAATCTCCCTGTTAATACGACCAGTGTTGGAACTATATGTGTCAGAACAGAGAATTTGAACCTTCTCTTCCAACCCTATATATTTTAGAATACTCCAGACAGACACAGCTTGCTCATACCCTGAAGAATTTTCTAATTTTGGCACCCGACCATTTGTTCTTGATCTTTATATGTAACAATCATAAATAGCTTTTAACTTTTTAAATTTCGCTCATTTAAAACAGGTAGCAATTTACCATTCCAAAGAAAGAATACGAAACTAGCTTCATTCCTTTAAATTATTATTTAATCTTAGTAGGTTTCTTCTTATGAAAATCTTCCGGATATGTTTGGATCGTGTTTCAATTGATTGCCAGTTCATATATGGTATGCCTTAAAGACTCTTCTGCAGTTTCGAGAACAAAAAACGACATTTTACTATCCTTTATTCGATAATCCTTTTTCCGCATATTACGAGGGCAATTCGGAAAATAACCGCCGTTTGGGCGTGGCGCTGGAAGTACGGTTCGGAGCGCCCTCAATCGAATGCACGAGCAATCTGTGATTCAGTAAGCTTCCAGTCGGCGAGTGAGAGTGTCATAGAGCCAAGCGTTTGCTAGTTATAACGTGACAAAATGTGTGTCTCAAAAGAAAATTCCGCCACATGTGAGATGCGAGGAGTGATAAGATTTCTTTGGGCCAAAAAACTGTCTGCAGCGGATATCCATCGTGAATTGTGTGCCGTATACGGGCCAAACATTATGAGTGAAGGCGTAGTGCGTCAATGGGTACCTTTTTCAAGGACGGAAGAACAAATATCCATGACGAATCATGGAGTGGAAGGCCGTCTGTAGTGAGTGCTGATCTCATCAAAGAAATCGATGAAAAAATTCGTTTGCTTCATAATTTCACAATCACCTAACTTTCAGAACACCTTCCAAACATTTCTCGGACAGTTTTGTATGAGACAGTAACGGGAAAATTAGGCTACCGGAAGTTTTGTGCTCGATGGGTACCAAAAATGCTCACGGAGATCCACAAAACCAGTCGAATGGGCGCTACCTTAAAATTTCTTTCCCGGTACCACACGGGTGGGGAGGACTTTTTGAACAGAATAGTGACTGGTGACGAAACTTGGGTAGATCATGTCAATGCGGAGACAAAACAACAGTCTATGGCATGGGGTCATACCTGTTCTCCAACTCGGCTGAGGAAAGCCCGTCAAACTTTGTCAGCGAGGAAGCTGATGGTTACCGTCTTTTGGGATGCTCAAGGAATCTTGCTTATCGAATTCATGACACGTGGAACAACAATCAATTCCGAAGTTTACTGTCGCACGTTGAAGAAGCTGAAAAGAGCCATCCAGAACAAACGTCGTTGCCTACTGAGTTCTGGGGTTGTGCTTCTGCACGATAACGCGCGCCCTCACACTGCTGTAAGAACAGGAGAGGTTTGCTCAAATTCAAATGGGATGTGTTTCAACATCCTCCACTACAGCCCGTACTTGGCTCCTTCTGATTTTCATCTGTTCACTGCAATGAAGAAGTAGCTTGGGGGACAGCATTTCGCTGACGATGGGGAACTTATAAACGCTGTGACACTTTGGTTAAAATCGCAGGCGGCCGCTCTTTATGCAGAAGGAATTGGTAAATTGGTAAAACGGTACGACAAGTGCTTGAATAATGGGGGAGACTATGTTGAAAAATAGAGGAGAGTTGTACCTTTGATATGTAAATAAATTTTTTCCCCTCTGTGCTGGTTTGTTTTTTACAGCGATTCGGAGGTTACTTTCCGAATTGCCCTCGTATTTTCTCGCAAGAGACGTTTGGTTAGTTTACTTTAGTTATATCTACTTTCCGTTTAAAAGCAGCACGAGGTCTAATTTGGGACGGACCTCGTAATTTTGAACCACGTTCAGATGACGTGGACGACACCTAAACTGCCACTCCTTCTCCACACTTCCGCACCACACCAGCGGAAGGAAATTTAACCCACTACGTATGAATTTACGTGCAACGGGCGGCCCAATAGACGACGAATCTTGAGCGGAATGGGGTTTCATATCTGGAGACATGCAGCTCCGAGATCGACACCTTACCACTAGGCCACAGTGACCTGAGACGTCTGGGTAATAAGTTGATGAAGGCCAGGATTGATCAGAAATATCCTGGATGTCGACTATTCTTTTGATAAATCCATGCAATTGTCTGAGATCTCTGAATTACAAATAACCTTAGTCGGTGTGTATTTCTGTCCTCTGACTCTCAATAATGCCTTTTATTAAAGATTGGCCAACTTCATTTCGATTCCCATAAATGAATCCAGTCCGCCCTTCCTCTTCAAAATCAATTTAAGAAATCGTATTTTTAAAAATTGCAGAAACCGAGAACAGCCGTTACATATATGGAAACCAACGATAGCATAATTAATTCGAGCTGTTTTCGTTCAGGATTTATTAGACTTTGCCTCATTCGGCTTAGTTCTAGTTTAAAGTCATATTATTCAGCTTTCTCTATCTGCACCCAGCAGACATTATGCAGGCAAATTCGTTGAATTTCAGTTAAGGATCGCTGAATAGTAAGTGTTCACTGAAATTCGCATTAAATTTTCTATCTTGATAGGAAATCTCTCAGGACTTGGAGTCAAAATGCAAACAGAAACGACGCCAGGCAACATACGGAAGCAATTACTTGTCTATGAATTAACATATCATTACTGAGAGCATCTGGATTAAAAGGCCCTCATTATACATGGGGCAAAAGGGTTGTTCATGCTGTTAGAAAAAGCATCAGAAAATTGAGCCTTAGGCAAATGCTCTGGATTGAAAGTTAATGAAAGGCATTTAGAGATATGGAGAGAGAAATATTAAGATAACTCTACTGCATAAATATTTTGCTAAAATTTTTAAATTAATAAATACGAAAAAATAAAATCCTTCAATTATTGAATTAATTTCTCCAAGCATAATATATGTGTTTGGTGAAATTTTCGGATCAGAAATAAAGCAAATTTAATTATACGATATAAGTGATCTAACATCTGATTGCCGTTACATATTAGCGTTTATGAGTATTGTTTTCGTTAATAGATAACCAAAGATAAAGTAAATTTTTTAGATTGCTTAAATATAAAATAAAATTTTTATGACACATAAAATGGAAATATCATTCATTAGAAAATCAAAATTGAGATCTAAATGGAAATTGATGAAATAATTACTAATGGAGCATTTAAAGGAATTCAAATTATTTAAGCCGATAAATATTTTTCCTCTTCGAAAAATAAGTGAAAATTTAAGGAACTGCTTTCTTGTGTTATTATCACAATGTCTTAATTGGGACTGAATGAAAAAGAAACCTTTATCATTATACACTATATGACTATGCTAGACCAACTGCCTTTGAACTTCGACCACGTAAGGAATAGAGTCTAGCTCACATTTTATTGTGAAGATTCGATCACGAAGGCATTTAAGAGAGCGACCAGAAATTGATGAATAAGTCAAAATTCACGACTCAAACCGTCCCTCAAAAATCTGATAATAATTTACAAATTTAATCAATGGTTCTGCTTAAGATGCATATTGCTTACAATCCTTTTTGTAAAAATACAAAGAATATTCTGGAAGATATAAAGGTCTTCTTTAAATATCCCAAATGTTCCCGCATGTATTTTGCTTATAACATGCACAGTTTTCTACCAAATTAAAAACGTAAGAAAGGCATTGTGTAAAATTTTGAAATAATTTTTTTGAATCTTTGAGAAAATATGAGAACTTATTGTAAATATTTTTTTACTGCGCATCAACGTGACATAGCGTGTTTTTACTTTCTCGTATATGAAATATACAATGAGAAAGTATTGTAATCGCCAAAATATTCGAACTCGAGACTTTGACGACTCTCCACGTTTTAGACCTCTCCGAGTCCGAAAGACAGAATTTTGGAATTATGTTTATCTATCTCTGTGTGTGTGTCTTTCTGCGAACATGATAACTCTAAATCTTTTTAAAGCTACAGGGATGGAATTTGGAATGTGATCTTTAGAAATAATTTGTAGGTTTCTCTCAGATTTTATACGAAATCCGTCCACCCGAAGTCTGTCTGGCCGTCTCCAAATGTCATGTGAACACTAGAAATCCAAAACTTAAATACCTGGATTGTTAAAATTTGGTACACAGTTTTATCATAAAGAATGTAGGTCCATATTAAATTGTGGACCAAATCCTTCAATGCGTTGACTGTCTGTCGCTCTGTATAATAGCAAATTAGTGAACACAATGACTCTTTAAGATAATGGATTAGATATATCAAATTTGGTTTGTGGCCTTCTAACATTAATTGTAGATTGTATACTTTTTTGTTTCAATCCGGTTAATAAAAAGAAGTCTAAATTGTATATTTTGTTCAAATTGCACATTTCGACACTGTGTTGGCGAGAGCTTCGCTTATTTTACTCAAGTTAGTATTGTTGGCTTTTGACCTTGGCGGTTTACGAAGGAAATTGTAGCGAGCGGCAACCGCGCGCTTCGGAAATTATGACAACCCCCTAAAATGAAACTTCGTTCTGACATTCTCCAGATGGACGCCTGCATTAACCAGAGGAGTAATGAAATCTCGTTTGATATCCGTAATAAAATTTTGTACTCAAAAACGATAAATAAAATCTTAGTATTTGCAGTACCCTCAGCGTGGGTAAAAATTGCTAACATACACAATTTTTACGCGCACGGAATGCGCTCCAATGGTATTTTAATTGCAGAATATCAAGTTTTTGGGAATTCATAAATTTTATATGTTGAAAATCACCTTTCATAATTTGTTTTCTCAAAATACCCAGGCCTTGGTAAATACCCGAGTATATACTCCATAATTTTTACCTACTCACTGGGTGTGGAGATTCGTCAAAATCTTGATTTCGAATTTTTTGACGATAACAATACTTTGCCTTTGTAAACTTCGTATACGAGAAAGTAAAAACAGGCTATTACTCGCGCATGCCGAGTAAAATATCATTTATTACAAATACACCTATTTCCTCTAATTTTCAAAGAATTTATTAAAAATTTTTAAACAATGCTCTTCTTACGTATTGCCACTTTTGCAGAAATTTCGTATAATTTGGTAGACAACTCTGCATGTTATAAGCAAAACACATGAGGGAAAATTAGGGATTCTTTAAGAAAATCTTCATATCTTCCATAATATTCTTTCTGTTTTTACGAAAACGCATGTAAGAAATGTGCATATTAAGCAGAACCATTGATAAAATTTGTAACTCATTATTAGCTGTTTTGTGGAACGGTGTGAGTCGAGATTTTTTTTCTTCTTCATCTATATCTGGTCGGTCACCTAAATCCCTTTGTGACCGAATCTTCACTGTAAAATGTGATTTCAAGTTTATTCTTTACATGGTCGAAGTTCAAAGGCAGTTGGTCTAGCCTTTCCGGAGAAATTCTAAAAATTGTGAAATTCCATTAGTGCCCGGATAGTTTTGATCATATAGTGTATTGGCTGCTTACTGGTATATGTTTGTTTGAACGCATTAAAGATTATATTAGTGAAAATACAAACCTCATCTAAATTACCACTAAATTCCACTCTAAAATTCATACTAAAATTCGGAAAAGCACTTTATTTTGCATTAGATAAAAATTATGTTGTTATAAATAGTTTTCTCCTTTGTCCTGACTGCTGGCTTCTCAATAGATATTCATAATACTTCTTCTAAGACTGAACAAACATTTATTAGAATATTAAAAAAAAACAACTATTACACTTCGTATGTGCGTACAATGTAACTTCGTTCAACCGTACTCATCAATTCTCGCGTAATCGTCTCTTGACTTTTTCTAAAAATCAAATTCAAAGTAGCTCAACATCAGACTGTTGCCACTTATCTGATATCATACACTGATATACAATAATTTTGTTACAGCCATGCTTTTGTTAGGCATAATATTAAATACGCTTACATTCGACCATCCTGACTTTTCAATTGACCTCAATTGAACCACATTTGTTTACATTCAATAATATCATTACAAAAACAAAACAAATATACATTCATAAAAAAATAAAATAAAATGAAATATAACATTTAAAAAAAGTTCTATCTGTCCGGCATAAAATCGCCATAACGCAGTGGTTTTCGTACAGTTCGTTTTGATCTTTGTATCTCAGGTTCATTATGAGAATTCGTACTAGAGTCATCATCATCTTCATTCCAGCTTCTCCAAGCTTTTAACTCATTGACATGAACTATTGTAGCATAAGGACGGCCATTTCTAAGTTCTAGTTGTGAGATTCTATATGTGTCGCTAGGGCGTACTTCTGTAACAACCATGGGTCCTCGGTATCGTGATTGCGTCTTTGGTGATTCACCAATTGTGTTGGGTTTTCTTCTAACTACCACGATGTCTCCTTTACGAAGCGATACTTTGCTTGACTTGCTTTTGTCGTAATATGAATTCTTTTTCACTAAAGAATGGTTGATGCTTTTCAAGTTGTCAACATTCTTATTCTTTTCCTGGATTTGAAGAAGCCGAGAATGTCGCTATTCCTTAACGTTCTTAATATCTCCTTGTAGAAGTCGTAGTACATTCTTTACCATTTTAAGATCATCCGCTAAATTGCCCATCATCCTTTGCTGGGAAGTGTCTTTAATCTGCAAACTTTCACTCTCTGACTGAGATGTTTCAAGACGTTTAAGACAGACTGGATTTACTTTTTCATCAATCGGAAAGTTTCTAAATAGTTAATCTTCACAGTATCCAATTTGAACTCTTTTTCCTATTTTTGTATAAGCAATATGAGGAAGATCAAGCCATGTCCGTCCGATGATAAGATCAACTGACGCCGCATCGTCAGGAACAACGTATATTCTTATGTTTTCGGCCTTTACATTATCAACTTCAATATCGGCTTTAATTCCTCCAATAGACGTTAATGCAGGCATCTTTTGATTTCCAAAACCGTATATTTTATTGGCAGCACGTTCAAATTTCAATTTATGTTTCTGAGCAACTGAAATTTTTAACATACAACACGAACTTCATGTATCAGTTAAAGCTTGCATGTTATCACAATTATTAATTTTCTCTTTCTTCAAAAATGAATTACTCTCGTCTGAATTCTCGCCAACTAGTCTAACAGACTTTCATCACTTGAATGATTCGTTTCCTTGGAGACACAGTTTATAATTTTATGGCCTATTTCATTACCTTCTCGGCATATTAAAACTGATTTTGGCAGCGAACATTTTCTTGTAATGTGTCCAAATTTAGAACAGTTGAAACATTTTGGTTCATCCCTCTCGTTATGTGTAATACCGCACAGCTTTTTCTGTTCGTTGGTTGTAAAAGCTGAATCATCTTTTAAGGAGCCCTGCTTGTCTTAATGCCATTCTTTACGTGGTCGTTTACTCCTCAAAGTATCATAGTCGTCCAGTTTTACAATTAAATCATCTGGCGAATTCAGCTTAGACCATTCATCTATAAAATGATCTTCTGTTTCTTGAGATACTTTACGTTTAATATGATCCGTTATGATAAGATCGCTCAACTTTTCAAAACTATCTGCTTTAACTTCATTGACCCATTCATTAAAAAAACTTCTTAATTCATAGGCAAAGTGTTTCCAGGTACTTCCTAAATTCTTATTATGCATAAAAAAATGTTTGTCGAAATTGTTCTGGCGTTAACTTATACCGTTTCAACAATATCTTTTTAACTTTGCCATAATCGTTCACAATCTCATCTGGTTCTCTGGCGATTAACTGCGCAACGTCATATGGCAATAAGCCAAGCAAATTAGTTACCCAAGTGTTTTCTAATATTTCAGCTTGTTTGGTCAGAAGTTCAAACATAATTAAATATAAACTTATATCGTTTTCATCGGAATTTAATTTTTGCATCAAATGATGAATTTCTGACTTTGGCTTAATTTGCATACTGTTTACATTTTGATTTGCTACGAAATTTGAATTATGAATTTACTATTTTTTGCAGCTCAAATTCCATTTCATCCTTCCGCTTCCGTTCCTCGTATTCCTTCTTCAAAACCGTTCCTCGTATTCTTGTTTTCTTAGTTCAATTTCTTCCTGGTGTCTTCGTTCTGCAATTTCTTCCTGGTGTCTTAGTTCAGCAGCTTCTTGTTCCTCCTTCCTCCTACGTTCCTCCATTTAAATTTTTTCTTTTCTTCGTTCATTTTCTTTTCTTCCTTTTCTTTTTTTTCAAATCTTTCAATTTATGGCTGTCATTGACCGTTTCTCCGAGTTCCTCAGCCAATATCTTCAAATCGCACTTCCGTGCTCCAGCGAAGATAGACATTTTCGCACTTTACTACACTTTTATTTACAAATAACGACAAAAAAACAAATTTCGTAACGTACTTTGAGATTTAAACCGCCTTACTTGACTGTCGATGGGATTTTCATTCACAGGTTTCTAATTAATCCCACTTCTGATTTCTGTTGGCTTCTCGATAGATATTCATAATACTTCTTCTAAGACTAAACAAACATTTATTAGAACATTAAAAAAACAACCATTACACTTCGTATCTGCGTACAATGTAACTTCGTTCAACCGTACTCATCAATTCTCGCGTAATCGTCTCTTGACTTTTTCTAAAAATCAAATTCAAAGTATCTCAACATCAGACTGTTCACACTTATCTGATATCATATACTGATATACAATAATTATGTTGCAGAGTCATGCTTTTGTCAGGCATAATATGAAATACGCTTACATGACCTGTTGCTTTAACAGACTATACGTAGGATAACTGAAACAGACATTCTACATCTTTTCAATTAATTTATAAAACCATGCTTAATTTTTTTCTAAGTTCTATTTTAAATTTTAAGGAAATAAAATATAAATGTTTACCTTGAAGTGTAGAGTGCAAGAGGGTAAAAAATTAAATCCCTCTAAAATAAAACTCTATTTACACGTACTTCTCCTTCTACTCACTTAGTTAATTGTTTCTACGCAAAGATTCTGTGGAGGTGAGGAACCACTCAAAATTTTTCCATTATTTTATTTTTTTAACTTTATCTCGAGTCATAAAATTTTACCTTGTCATGTTCTACCGACCGCTGGCTGTATTGCGAACTTTCAAGGGCTCCCGAGGTAAAAAAAGTACAATATTACCTAAGTACCTCGAGAAGCTCTGATTACGAGCCAAAAATTCTTCTCTTTTAATGAATGTAGTCATTAGCGACGGCAGCTCCTCTATGCTGACTGCGTGTGTAAACATTTTTCGCCGCTGCGATCCAGAAATAATTATCAGGGAAAAGCGTCAATGGCATAAAATATTATGTCATAGTCATGAGGTAGATTATAATAGCATCTATAAGCAGAGTTAGTTACCCATATAAATAAGCAATAAACGGAGCGTAAATTTACATTTATTTATCTTCATTAAAAAGACAAGTTTTAATAAATGTATTTCTAAGGTTAATTTATTACCTGAACAGGCTTATGCCTAACATTTTCTCAGTTAAAGAATTCTACATTATGGAATTTGATGAACCATCATTGGCCTTTGAAACTTATTAGTACACTGTCGAAACAAATATTTAATTTTTGTGAATTTAAAAAAAAACTTATTGTTTTCTCTTGTGTTTCATAACCTCTATAATTAGTCGCTTATTAAAGTTTAATAATATTTAAACTAGAAGTGCGGCTGCTTATTCCAAATACAATGAAATCTTCATTACACATTTTCATGTCACGAAACTCCACGTAACTGTTTCGGCTCTCATCCGAAGAATGTGAAGGGAAGAGGGAAGGAAATGTTGATAGACCCCATTTATGGTATTAGGTCTCTGCACAATGGGTGCACGTTTTGTGGCAGTTCTGGAGGTGAAATCGGAGTTAGTAATCATGAGTAATATTAAACGTGAATCGTAATTGTACATATGTATATATCTCCTCTTTAATCGTATATAGTAGAATTAATGAACTAATGTGAAAAGAAGTGAATTTATTGAAGGGTTGAGCACACATTTATTACACACATATTGTGTGTTTCCTTTAAGCGAATTGACGGAGTTACGATTTAGATTTCAGTGCACTTTTTTGTAATGCTTGGAAGAAATTCAACTATTTCTTATTATTTCAGCAGCAAATTTTTAATTGTGCTCTTTGAAGCAAACATTTAAATTAATCCGTAAAGACATGAGAATTTACTCCTCTTTTACTCCTGGTTTTAGACTTTATTTTATTAGAAATTTTTATTATTTACTTATTTTTATTTTACTTTTTTACATTTCTTTTATATCTGCGTTGTAATAGTTGAAGAGATCTAATTTTGTTAATTAAAAATTTCTCATCTATAAAATCAATTATTAATAACAGGCTTACATTTAATTTTCATGAAATAAAAGTCTAAATATGCAATTGTAATATAAAGTATTACTGCCAAGTCTACCAACTACCATCTACAAGGTGTCAAGAACAGACACATTGTAAGATGTCATTTTTATTCATTAATTAAAATTAAGCAATTTTCAATATAGATGTAACGCATATTTATCTAAATTGCTTGATATATGTGTTTATTCCACTATTCACAAACAAGTTCATTCTATCAAAATATTCAAGACATTCTTGAAAATGAGGTTTTGGTATTCACATTGTTGTAATTACTCCTATCTAGGAAGTTTTTCTTTGTCTCATATTTGCTCTGATAAATGACAAAATCTTTCAATTAATGGATCTTTATGCTAGACTGATAATGTTAATAGTTACATCATCAAGAATCAATGAAGAATAGTTTGGTACAGTGGTGAGGACTTTATACAGACACGGAATAAAAACATTCGCCTTCAGTAAAATCAGGGAAGAAAATTTCATGCGCAACGAATACACTTCATTCACATTTCATACACATTTCCGACACAACGACATCAGTTATTAACAAAATCTGTATTTCCTTTAGATCCTCTTTTATACTCAATCTCAGAAATAAAATCTCAAAATTTAAATTTAGAAGCAAATCATTTCCAAACTCAATGTCGTTCTGAGCATTCATGGCAAACTCTTCACAACAAGATGTTTCTGTGTAAAGGTCGTAATATAAGATAATCTTAAAACAGTAACGCTCATTTCAGATTTTTTAGACAACAAAATCTCTTAAAATAAATAATGCACTGTCTTTACGCAAATGCTTATTAATCAATTTTTTTTGTATTATTGAATAAGTTTTATTTATTTCCTTGCATTATTAACTAAGCTATGAAATTAATCCCATCAAGATATCAAGTAAATTATGAGTTATAAGAATTGCGATTTCCGTATGGGCATGTTTCAAAGCAGATAACTTGCTGCTGAATTAAGAAAATTCTTCACAATATTGATTATCAGTCGAATATCAGTTTTTAAGTGGGATCACTGCCATAGAATTGTCCATGAGCAGAATAGACGGAATAGACCAGTGTCAACTCGTCAACTAAGAAACTATCAGAGCTGCAAAAAAACACCTCAAAATAATCAGATTAAAATAGAATTCTTAGAAAGCGGTTTTACTTCTAAATAGCCCAACAATTTAAGTTGTATTTATCTGAATTGTATATTAGAAAATCATCTGCGTATATTTTTTCCGTGAGTGATTTCTAATAAAAGAAAACGAATGCTTATTAAAGCAGGTTAGTTTCCGTCGGATAACGTGAAAGCGAAACCTTAACCAAATAACAGCGATCGAAAAACAAGTGAAGGAAAATAAAACCACATAGCGAATTCCATCCTGGGGTGGTAGGGAGAAAAAAGAAGCATCACACAGTTGGCTTTGAGATAAAGGAATGAAGCCTTTGCAGCCTAAGCTACATCCAAACTCAATGGTAGGAAATATTGGTTTCGTCTTCCGAAACATCGCTTTGCTGTTGCTAAATGAGTGATTTTTGATGCTTGCAAGGGCTGTTTCTTTGCAGTTCTGACTTATGTATCTTCTGTTAAATCATGCATTTTCTGGTTGAACTTTACAGTGAGAAGAAAACATAACAGTATTAAAAAAACTTTTAAAATAATTTCGGGGGGTCCTGCAGCTCTGTATACCTAATGGACTAGCCGATTCTGTAATAGACATAAGGTACATAAATACTGTGAGTTAAATAAATGTCCACCATTATTTCAAATTTACAACTTTGCTTAAAGAACAAAGAAGTGGATTGTAGGTATGCAACATTTGATTTGAAAGTAACGTTAGTAATATTTTTAACACATTTTTAAATAATATCAATATTAAGGTATCTGCGGGGCTGTATTTCTGTTTGCTGGTGTTCTTAAGAGACTATTTATGTATTAGACTTAGTAATTTCTAGAATTAGCTTCAACTTTAGAAACGAAATGTTAAGTCCTGTTCATTTCTAAATACTATTGGTCATACTGTTTCTATAGTTGGAAGTCTAAATGTTTTATTTATGTATTCATTTTTTACCTGGACATTTTACTTTCACATCATGGTTAATGTTGATGGTTGATTGTCATGGTTGATTTTTTTTGTATCTGTAAACAAAAGTCCTCCATACCGCTACTGAAAACAGGAAACATATCCTACATAGATAATATTACTGTATATTGCGAGTATGAGAAATTTTTTATTTAGCTAATATGCTGTTTGAGTTAAATTTTGCAATATTTTTGCTCTTCAAGTTTTTAAGTTCTACTCTTAAGATATTTAAGTTTAAATGCTTGAAGAGATCAAAACGGTTAATTGAGCAAATATATTGGAACAAGGAAAATAATAGGCACAATACTCCTGAAACGAATGGTTATACAATTACAACAAGCGACAATTACAAAACTCTTGTTCAAGGAACGTCAAAAACTGCGAAAAGAGCGAAATATTTAATTGATATGAAACACTGCTAATATTCCTTTAGTGCTAAATGAGGCATTTTATAAAGATTTACATAATAAGAAGTAAGAAACTACATCTGAAACGTGATGAATGCGAATAAAAATTTATTCTAAAAATCAAATGCAAATCAAAATTTTCATATCATTCAAATATTTTATAGAAGCATTTTGAAAAAAATTATTTCCTTAAAGAATACTTCAGACATTTTACGTAGCAGAAAGCAATTTAATTTTTTATGAGAAAAGATCGAATATCAAGATATTTTATCGCTACGTACAAGCATTGAAAATACGAAGCTAGTCAAGGAAAGTTTACATTCTCAGGCATAGTTTTTTTATCCAATGAAAGTTTTGCATCATTATATTGCTCAGCTATACCCTAAGCGACTAACGGAGGGTTAAGAACATATAACATTTAGAGCAAAAGACAAAAAAGCTTAATAAATACTAAATAGCATGTACTTCAAAAGAATTTGCCGAAATCTCATTAAAAATGCTAAGTCAGGTTATAATGATTAAATCTTAAATATATTTTGCTTCTTCTTTAGAATATTCAATATTTTACTAATAAACTATTAGATGTATTTTGAAATTGCTGTCATTTAGCTTAATTATACGAACATTTGGTTTATACAGCGTGAATAAAGAAACTTTATGTCTCGGTTTTCGTAAGTCAAAGAGAATAAGAAGACCCAGAAACGATAGAATGAAAAACTAATAGGAGATGATAAAAATTTACTCTGGAGTATTCGAGATTGACCACTAGGGATATATATTAGGGAGTTTACTTAGTATTATCTTGATTTATTTAGAAATGTTTCTATGTCATTAATATAAAATTACCACAATTTTCTTAATTCAATTAAAAACATTGGAAGCGATTCTTGATTTTCTTAATTCTTATATTTTAAAAGGATATTCTGTATAGTAATTATGCTTTTTAAGGAAAATATAATTTTCCTTTCGTGATATTTGTGCCATATTAAAAGTACTATTTTAATGGTATTTGCATTGGTTATTTTCCCCTTAACTGAATAATTGCAGCCAATGTACATAAATTATATTTTCCTCTAATATAAATATTAGAACCAACACAACAACTAAAATGTTGTGTCATGTTAAATCTTTTTAAAATTCTTAAATCTCAAATGTTGAATCTTTTTAATGTTCCATTATTATTATTTTTTTCCGAAACAAAAAAAAATCTGTATGTTTTAAATTTATCGAGCCGCGTTTAGATGACGAAGACGACATCTTAGCTGGCATCTCCCTCTTCAAACTCTCGCGTCACATCAGCACGAGTAAGTATTACCTACTTTATATATAACGTGCATCAGGCCACCAATTCGATTATCTTCAATGGAATCGGCTTTCGGACCTGGAGACTTCCGGCTTCTGAATACACATACTAATATATATATATATTGTTATCAATAATCATACAAATGAAATACAAAAGACTAGTGATTAACACTGTTTAACTTATGAAAAGGACAGACAAGATATGGAATTCACAGCAATCAAATGCTATCATGCCAGGGAACTTTTCGCATTAATCTAGATTTCTGACGCCAACCCTCTACGAAAGACAATTGTTGCTGAAAGAATATAGGGAATAAATCCCAAAATCGTTCAAGATTACAAACCAGAAAGTATATAAATTATAACATACCATTTCAATAGTTATAATTATTATTGGACTTGAGCATTATCTAAGAATTCCGCATTTAAAAGTGAAAATATTTTTATGGTTTGGCTTTTTAATCTATAATAAAACAGTATAAAATATTAACTGTAAGTAGTTAACCTTTTTTATAATAAGATAGTGTTACAAAACATGGAAAGCCCTTCCCTAAGTATTAGATCTGTACCTATTACAGGCACTATTATATGAGCTACCATTGGTGATCGTATAGTTTATTTTAAATTACACAATAAAATGCAATTTTTATTTGACCCTTATATTCGAACCTACCTTTTGGTATCACTGTTAGGCTGATAAAAAATAAACCTGAACACATAATAAGCACTGCGTTATAAATGAAGACAAATTCAAATTAGCTTTGGTTTTAAATATTTTTTATTATTACTGCAATTTTAAATAGATAATTTTTTACTGCTCAAATAAAATATATGTGATTATTATTTGATGCAAAAAATAGAATACAAATTAAACAGACAAAAATGCAGTAGCTACAGCACAAAAAAATAATAAGAACAAGAATCTCTGCAACTCATTCAAACCATCGAACGATTCGAACTATCAAAATACTTCCAATCCCCGAACGAATCATAGACTGAAATATAATTGAAAATTTTGTTACTTGTGTGACACACCCTAGCAGAATTTGCAGATATAACTGTAATTAGATGCTCGTTTGCTTCACACTGTTGTAGCAAAATAAACGATGTTAGTCAGATTCCTTCACGACAGAACGTTGAGAGGGTGAAATTTAAATGCAGAAAAACGGAATTCACATATCAACGATGTTGAATAAAACACGGTGGATGTAGCTGGCTGACGACAATACACAACCGTTACTTTTGAAATTGTTGAAAATTTCTCATAGCTGTTCTGTGAATCATTTTACGAATAGTTTACTACTTCATTTTGATTTTTTTGTTTTTCCATACAGTTTAGAATTACAGAAACACACGCTCTCAAAATGTTGAAAATCTTGTCATCGTTCTTACATAGAACTTGTCTTTCTATCAGTACATCTATATGAATAAAATAGGTGACAGCTTCAAGTAGAGTTTTTATAACGGAAAAAATTTCGTTAAGGACAAGGTGGGAACAGGTTCCGAAGGCCGTTAAAGGCCCTCACCACAGCTACCGGCTCAAACGTCTGATCTCCACTTCAATCACAGTTTTAAAAATGGAGACAAGAAAACGCTTCAGAAGACGCTATTTACTGTTTACACCGATTCCTCCGCGGAAAGATGTCGGGAAATAAGTCCCATTAAAATAATTTGAATTAAAATTAATAAAGTTAGAAATTGATTAAACAACACTGAAGAAGTCAAACCACTAAGTGGTTGAAAACAAAGTAAATAATTAAAAATCTGGAAATTAAATAGAACGCTAAGAATTAACGTTTGATTTCAAATGTAGTATACAAGTATAAAGGAAGAAAGAAACTTTAGTGGCGAAGAAGATTAAATAATTAAAAATACTGCAAAGCCGAAAATGATGTTAATGCAATATTTGCAATTAACACCAGAATGCAAGATCTTATGGTTTGGAAGAGAGTTTTATAAAGGTTAAGCATGGAGTGACCTCAGCGTATGTTAGTGACCTCCTGACCTTAACGACAAACTTGCGATCCATTTTGGCGATTTGGCGACAAACTGAAGACACAAATAGATGATTCCGAAAAAGCAACCACTTGCTCGATATTTCTCACAGGAAAGGGGAATACACGAGAAGAACACCATGTGACGCCACGGCTTGTCGGAGAAAATATTGGGAACGAGCGCCTAAGACCAGAGCAGCGTTTTTTGATCGACTGTTACTTCGCTTTGAAGCGTGAACGTCTTAGGAGTTCTATCCGCTGTGTGAGCTGAGCTATTAGTCGTTACTAGTTTTTCTTTGACTGTTTTTTGTTGTTAGGATATCAAAGTGCTTGAACTGGCAGCCTTACCTTGTGGATGTTGTCCTATCATTGGTAATCTGTCGCAAGGACCTATTGTTTCCTGTACCTGTGCTTACGATGTTTTCACTGCATATTTGTAAATAAACCTTCATTCTCCATTATCCTGCGTGTTGGACCGTTTTACACCCTACTACCACAGAGACCTTTTTGCAGCATTTTTTTTTGGAAATGTACAAAAATAAATAAATGAATATCTTATTCTTAATATAATTGTTGCCATCTACCTATGAGTGATTTAATAAAACCTTTGTTGAATTAATCTATATATATAATCTGATTGGTATCAAATAAACTAAAGACTTTTTTAAAATTACGAATTGTTAAGTATTTCTTAGTTAACAAAGCATACATGAAATTTATAGGAATTGCCATATCTCCTAGCATTTTCCAAGTGTATCAATAGAGACTGCTGTTTTTATTCTGTCTGTGAGCATAAAGTATTGCTTCTATGAATATAATTTTAAGACATATTCCTATAAATTTGATACCCATCACTATTCCGAAAAGATAAATTTTATTGAAACTTAAAAAGTGTTTCTTTTTTATCACTTAAATCTCAGTCGCAATTTTATTATCAACTATATATATATATATATATATATATATATTATATCTGTATTGATTGATGTGTGTGTTTAATAGCTCATATTATTCCAAATTCTACAAAATCACTTTTCTAAAACTCCAGTTTCGTTCTTTTACCGCGCTGGAGATATATTAAAATCTCTCATTTTTTGGCGTATTTATTACTAAAGAATATTTAAGTGCTTTGATGCCCACAGAAAATGATGACGCTCGTCTTTTGGACAATTTTCCTTGAAACGCCTACGTAACTTATTAAAAATACCCAATATTATTCCCTTCACATTGATCACGTGTCAATATGTTATTCCCTTAGCTGAGAGAATACAAGGATTTTGCTGTACATTTTCGCTTGTAACGTAAACGGAGATGGACGTATATCCACCACTCTCCTATTGATAACAAAATAAGAGTAGTTTCTCAGGGTTGTTTATTTTCACACTACAACCACGATCGTTATATATATATATATACTATATGTATATATATATATATATATATATATATATATATATATATATATATATCACACATAGACGAAACAAAAAGGATAAAAAAAGAAGACAAAACTTAATAAATTGAAAATTATCATTACAAGCCGCTCATCAGAAGGAGAAAGTCCTCCTATGATATTGATGAGTGCTTTTTTCTGCTAAAGGACATACGAAAAATCGTAAAATTTTGTCGTTAGCAGAAAAAACACTCATGAATATCATTGCGGACCTGATGAGTGGCTTGCCATGATATACACAGTCCAGTCACATTAATGTAACCAATTGTCAAAAGCCAGAATAACCAACTTTGGCAGAGCGGACCGATGCGAGACGTGCAGGAAGAGAGTCAATTAGGTTTCTGAAGGTGTTCACTGGGATGTTGAGCCATGCCGACTCCAGTGCCGTGGCCAGCTACGCTAGATTACGCGGTTGAGGATCCATGGCGTGAACAACCCGATCGAGATGGTCCCACAGATTCTCGATTGGGTTTAAATCCGGTGAGTTTGCTGGCCAGGTGAGTACGGTAAACTCATCCTGGTGCTCTTCGAACCACGCACATACACTGCGAGCTGTATGACACCTCGCATTGTCCTGCTGGTAGATGCTATCATTCTGAGGAAAAATTAACCAGGCGTCTGCTGAGGAGGTCCATGCGCAGCAACGTTCGCTGAACCGTTGTTGAGGATACACTCTTGGTAGCCCCTTGGTTCATCTGGGCGGTCAGTTGCTCAACAGTTGCACGTCTATTCGCCCGAACGCATCTCCGTAGCCTTCGTTCGCCTCTGTCATCTATTGCCCGTGGTGCGCCACATGTGCCACGCCACTGATTTTGATAGTGTCATATTGCCATGCACGGTATACTTTTCAAACGGCGGCAGGCGAACAGTTCACAAAATTAGCCGTTTCCGAAATGCTTCCCTTGGCCCAAAAGTCAATAATCATGCCTTTTTGGACGTCGGATAAATCGCTACGTTTCTGCATTACGCCAATGATTGAAATGCTTTCCGATGCCCTAGGACATCCTTTATATACACTCCACTGCACTGTGCTGCCACCTGCCTTCTGTGATTCGTTATTTCACGTTGACGTCGAAAGTAGGTGGTGGTCACATTAATGTGACTGGACTGCGTATTTCAATTTATTAAATAAATAGAAGAAATAAGAAACTATTGTACAACTTTCATTTATGTTATATTACATTCCCTGACGTAAACTGGAATCTGACTATACAAAATTATTTTTCTTTCCATTCAACAGGAAATCAGTACAACTGGAAATAAACTTTGGAATCTATCCTGAGAGTAGTTTCAAAGATTCCTTAAAGTTATAATATGATCCCATTTCAGAAAGCTGGATCATTTTCAAAGTGACTTACGATACAAAGAGATTTCAAAACTTTCATCTATATCCTAAAAATTTTATAGTCCCATTATAATAAAGAAAAGTTTTAATCAAATAACATAGAAATACACGTTCTAGCGAAATATGAGTCTTTTCCCGAGCATATAAACTACACGAAGATACCATAAACTATCAACAGAATTCCATTTCTGTATTTCGATATGAAAGGGAATTCGATTAGCTAGTGAATGAGTAAAGACAGAGAAGAAATAGCAGAAGAACTTGGACTCCAACTCTTATATAGTTACATAATTTTCACGGTTCTAATTTCTATTACCGCTGTCAGAGGAATGAAACGATTCGCTTCCTATCACCTGAATTTTGATATGCAGATTAAATTAACTTCGATTCTGTGATTCATTACAGACTAAAAGAGTCAGAGACAGACTTGTTAATTCCAAGTGAAATCTAATAAAATTGCTTCTTAGGAATAAATTTCACTCTTCATTGAACCGCATTCGCGAATACTACTTCTAAAGATAAGCATTTGAAATGTTTTGATCATTTGAAAGTTTCAGATGTTGAAATAAGGTGTGAGCTCCAATTTGCGAATTGCTTGTATAATTCTGGAATTCTTATATTAAGTGGAGGCTCTATTGAATTAGTTATATGATATTATTATTGATGATGGGTTTGATTTGTAATCAATAACCAGTGAATTTAAAATATTTTAATTTGAATTTTACGAGTCCAAATTCTAATAAACAATTTCCTGCTTCAAATCAGACTTTAAAATTTAGATAAATTGAACATCACCTGGTGAATCATTGAGTTTTCAATTATTTTAGATGAATGTGTTTAAAAAATTTCGTTTGATTTATAGCTTATACTGAATTCATATTTTAATGTGAAGTTTAAATATAAACAACGAAACCTCTATAATTAAGAAAGGATTTAGAAATATACTAATTATTCATTAGGCCAAAATCTATATTTTCGTAAAATAATAATTTCATTGAATAAGAACATTTCAAATGTCACTAGTAGAATATAATATACTATATTGAATATTTTAGTTTAAGGAGTAAGCAACTTTAAATATCTCTTTTACTCAAGACCAATGCATTGTTCCCAATTGCATTTTATGTATAATCTGCTTTCGTTTAAATTGCATATGGTTCATGAATGTGAACTTGAAATTTTATATTTTGTATTGATATAATATAGTTCTTCATATTATGGATTTAAATATTTAATTCCGAGTTGACATTTTTCTTCTAGCTCCTTTAAAACCGGGACATTTTGAGAGGAAACTACATGAATTGGACTGTCCCAACCTGGGTGGTCATTTTCCACACATACCCACCCCCGCTATAACCTTCCCTTAAGGAGCACGGAAATGAGCTGTGGTTGGCATGGATAATTGGGCCCCCCCTACGGCGCTTAGCTCCTGAGAAATCTCAGAACCTCACATCCCCTCCTCTCAAAAGAAGGCACCCAACTCAGACCGGCCATCGTCGCTGTTGAGGGGAAATTCTTAGACCACCCTGGACCTCCTCTTGCGATATGAGAGGGTAACTGAATAGACTTCATTAAAAATTATTCTTTCAGGAAACG
>BGPR01012668.1:0-44095 GCA_013235015.1 Araneus ventricosus | reverse complement strand
AGAAGTACCGGAAGTCTCATTCCGGTGTTGGATAAAAGACCGCAACGCCGCCAACTTTGATGCACAAAACCAGCCTATTTGATTTAAGCCTTTTTTGAATTAGACCAGGAAACAAAGACCAAAAAACGACCGGCGTCCAATTCATTCTCGGATCTATTACCACCAATTTCTCATGTACCTTCACACTAACGGTAAAGACTCTCATCGGTTCAACTCTGTTTATCCGGGAGAATTTTACTTAACTGAAATTATTCCCAACAATTCTTTCCAAGCTTGAATGTGCAATTCGGTTTTACAAATAACAATTTATTTTTTCATCCCCAACCACTCCATTAATCAGTAAAATTACATACTACAAAAATGGGAATGGATTGTGGAAAATGAACCAATCCTCAAATTTCTTACAATCATTGTTATCCCTGGTTACTTTGGATAACTTTGCGTCCACATGTCGTTCAGTGTTGCAAAATGATTTGCCACAAAATTTCTCCACCTGTTCGGATTCTTTCTTAATTGCAGGCAAAGTCACAACTCATTTAGCAAATGTGCTTATCGGTAATCTGCCTTCCGTGAGTTAAAGCTCCAGTAGTCATAGTTCTCACCAGTGTCTGTTCGATGGTGGGTTAAGGGGAGCAAGCCTTTCTTATATAATAGGAGGAGGCGCAGTAGCTTAAGTCATCGGGATAGGTGATGTTTTTGCAGTTGTCACAGTCTGACCTATGAATGTCCCGCCAAATTTTCTGAGCTGAAATTGAAACCGGTCTTCTAAGAAGCCTTCTATATGGATTGGATCAGGATGGATTGAGTTGATGGTGAATGCCCAGCTCAAGTAACTGTCCTTCGAAGAGGGTGATCTCAATACTCTCAAAGGCTTCTTTGGATGCAGCATTTTAATGCTGTACCCTATCGAAATAGCTGTAATTTTCATATGATGCATTTTACATCAGAAAAACGAGGTCAAAAATCAAAAATATAATACTTTTGCAAAAAAATGCTAAAACGTTCTTTTGAAAAACACTTTTTGAACTGGCATTGTGCCTAAACAGCTTTATCTAATTTCAAAAATTAGGTATCATTCGACGCAGAATTGTATGAGCTTTAACTATTGTTTTCTCAAAAGTTTTAAGAAATATGTTGTTTGTGAGTTATTGTCTTAGAACGGAAACATGGCCAAAACATTGAAGGATTTCGGGACCCCCACCTGAAGCACTATCTGAAAATTAGAGCAAACTTCAAATGACTTTTTCTCAGGTTAATAAAGAGAATAAAACACTTTCCAGCTTTCCGCGAATTAATTGGAGGAACGGCCGTTTTTTGGTCTTAGTTTCCTGTCCTACTAGTGTATTTCTTACATACGCGTTACTGCTGGATGGTTAAATGTTTTAGAGTCTCACTTTCTACCGTACCGAGCTATCGGTTTTAACGATTACAAAAAAGCGCTATAAGTGATTTTTCCGTCCAATTGCAATGGTCTATGAGGAACGAATTTTTTTCATCTGCCTAAGAGTCAACTGGTGTTTCGCCTGATTAGCCCTTCTTTATTAAACATGAAAGATATAGAGCAAAAATAATAAGCATTTCAAAAAATCAGAACATATGATTGCATGGAATGTTTCGACGCGTAATATTTTTACTTTACTTGTGTCATGTTTGAAAAGAGTGAATTTTATAATCGGTTTTCCATTCACTTCTGCGAGGCCCTGAGTTTTGAAATTTTGTACACTTTTTGTGTTCCGATGGCAACACGCTGTTTTAATATACTCAGAACGTAATTATCCGTCTATTGATACTTTAACGGAATTTTAATTCCATATCCCGCGCAACACGGAAGTGAATTTGTGATAAAATTGATTTCAAGCTTCCATAGTATTTATACTAATGAATCCAAAATTAAGGACAAGAAATCAAAAAAATAATTAAGAAATTTAATTCTACTTTTTAAAAATTAATAAAAGTGTTTTTTTGAAAACCTACTTTTATTAAATTTATTTTAAAGGATTTCAAACGTAGTTGCCCAATCAATCAAAATATCGTTTATATATTTTGCTGAATTTGTTTATACAATATAAGAATTACGGAATATTATAACTATAAATATTTTATTGGACACATTTAGGAATTAAGATTGGAAATTCCAATTTGGAAACTCCAATCTGCATTTAAAGACGAGAAATGGATATGAAATTTATCCATGAGACGCCTTAGTAATACCTCAAGCATAGCTGTGCATATCATCTAGTACTTAATTTATCGTTGTCCTAGTGAAGTATCATCTTTTTCCTCCTTTAAAGCACGCAGTGGTTTGAAATTTAGATCGGTGCTGCTAGTTTCACATGTACCTCGCGAAAGTGTAATGGCTTCATCCAAATAGAGAAAATTACACAAAACCCAAATATGCAATTATAGTATTAGAAAAAATCTGAATCATTATCTTTTACAAAATTAATTATTGCATATAACTGGTAAATTTTGAAAAGATTGCAGCTTTGTGAGTTTGGATTGCAAACTGTACTGTAGATACAACATTCTATGCAGTATCAATAGTGAACCCAAAATCCGTAAGGTAAAACTGTGTCCGGTTACTCTTTACCAAGAACCAGTGACGGCTCGTGAGCTCAGAAAAGAGGAGGGCTGCAAGATAATATTTATCCAGAGAATACATTTTCATATACAAGAATACATGCTACTTCAACTTTCGGTATTCCAAATTTTTTAATTCCAAAACCAGATATGAAATTTCCTGCTTTTCAAACAAATAACCAGCATAAATGGCATTTACTACTATTTTTACTAATAGAAAGTTAAGTGAATGTTGATGTGACGGTTTTGCTGACGACAGGGAATGCTGCAGCTCTGCAGCCCCAAAGGACGAACCGCCCTTGCCGAGAACTCTCATCTTGCAACAAAAATTGTCTTGTGGGTGTACGTGAATGAAGAATAACAAGCTGAATAATAAAAAAATGTGTGACTTTATTCAACGAAGATTTCAGCAACACACTAACGTACTACAGGCAACAAAACGGAACAGCACATGTATAAATAAACAGCAGAGATCGCCAATAAATCTCAGACGCAGCACTTTCTGCTGATCAAAGTCCAACTGACTCCTCTTGGTTTGAGATTTTACCTTTATTCCTTTTCAACAGGAAGTGACGTCATTATGTAGGTAGTGACGTATTCTCTAGAAGGTTCATGAAGTTACTGGTTCCCAGTAGTGATAGGTCCTCAGTTCAGGATTTGTCTAGAAGATTCCTTTTGCTTCCGAAGTCGCCAACATTATCGCCAAGTTGCAAAAATGGCAGCCAAATTTGTCGCAAAGATTAGTATGTCAGGTAAAAAACTTTGCAGCTTTGTGACAGTATACTACAGAGACGGGAAATTATTTCGATGAAGCAAACATAGCAATTATAGATTAAATGAGACATTTAATTAAGAGAAGCGAACTATCACGAATAAACTAGAGTTAATATTTTAGTTCATGAACGAAAGAAAAATCGACAAAGCAAATTTATGACTTGCTTTCAGAGAATTCATAGGCGAAATTCAGTATTCTTTAATTCTTAGGATAAAAACATAGTATATATATATATATGTTTTGATGGGTTGTTAGGAATACAAATGATTTTCTACACATTAATATGCGGAAACGCTGTCCAGCCATTAAGATTGGCCAGTATTGATTTGCTTATAGTATTAATTACTATAGATTCAGTGGTAAAGAAAATTTGGTATCCACACAATGCTAACTTAATATCCTTTGAATTATTAAGAAAAAAATTCTTTCGGATTATAAGAATTTGAAATGCTGTTGATATTGTTTTCCCATTAAGATTAATTGTTATTGATTCATTGGTATAGAAAAGTTGATATCCTTAGACTTTTGAGATTTAATTATTTCTTTGCCAGATAGTGTAAAAGGCTGACCCGGACACCGAGGAGTACAAAAATATATCAAAACAGAAAAAGGAAACATCACAATAAAACTCCATTACTCTGCATGCGGAAGAGTAACAGTAAAGTCAAAAGTTCTGAACATCCAAACGGAAGGCAGAAAATGACAAAAAGTACATGAAATAGTCAAATAGAAAACAAAAGACAAATACAAATTTTAGCAAAAACTTAGGATAGAAACAGTGCAAATTTCATATTCCTTGGATTGATAGGAAAATAAATTATTTTCTGCTTATAAACTGAAATTCTAATCCTCCATCAAACAGTGGAGATAGCGATTTGTTGCTTAGATCTAGTAAAACTGTTACTTTTTTAATTAATTATATACTTCGATAAAATTTTGAATATTTTCCTCTGCTAAACATTTGACAATAAAGTTTGTTGAATTCTGTCTTCGAATAGACACATACTGCTAAAATACACACAGAGGATGAAAGCGCCACCTACGTTTTCAAATTGTCATTTCCAGGTACACCATGTTGTTTTAAATTATACTATTCGTTGTTCCATACTATTACATGTATAATATGCTTCGAAAATCACGGCGAAGGAAGATACAAACGTTCAAGTGATTCTTACATCACGTAAAAATATCTTTACGAGTCAGAAGATTTTCAATCGAAAACATAAATGTCTTGTAGCTCATTCTTTACTCTTCATATTTTTAAGCCAGAAATAATGCACTGATATGAATGCAGAATTTCAGTTTACGAATGGTGCACATGATTTCGAATAATATTGAGACATTTCAGATTCAAATATTTCAGATGAATATTTAAATATTAATAAATAAATTAAAACGAAACTGCTTTTCTATCTCTCCATTTTAAAACAATGATAGTATGATAACTTTTATGAAATTCTAGAAATTTCTTCTCGTAAACTGTCAACTGCCATGTTAAAATTGGTGTTTTGCAATAAAGGAAATTAAAGACATGAACAATTCATTAATTGAAAAGAGCGCAATTATTCTCGACTTAACGCCAGTTTGAGAATGACATTTGCTTATGAAATAATTGAGTAAGTATTACTTGAACAAAGTTTGTTTAGAATCATTCACAATTACATTAACTTTCCAGACCTAGCTTATACATTAAAGGAAGTAGAAATAAACATTAGAAGCGAATAAGTATTTTCCGAGCTCTACCACTATTTTAATTCAATCTTTTTCTTATATATAAATTTTTTCACGTGAAAGAATTGACTCTGTGTAAATCTCGATAATTTCTTTAATTTAAAGCTTGGTCTTTTACGTCCGGGCTGGTAAGTGAAAGTTGAAATTGAAGTATTTATTTTTTGAAGGAATAGGAAAGAAATGAAGTGGTTCTAGTTAATTCTAATTTTGAGGTTTCAGCCCCATCTGTTAGCTCTAGGAATATATTCTATTCGGAAAGAGTTAGGAGGAAAAACAGTAGGGAAGTTCAGCATTTTTTAAAACGGTTTAGAAAGCTTAAAAATGAACAATGACATTAAAAAATTCTAGGCCGTTTTTTTATTTGCAATCAAAGTTCGCCTCTGAGATTTGGTGGGGAGAACGATCCAGTCTGGCGAGCGAGGAACGGATCTGACGTCACGAACCCGCACAGCAGCTAGTTCCCGTTCGCTCGTTATAGAAGTTTTGCTTTTTTCAATTTATTTTCCGATCATCGCATCAGATTAAATAATGTCGAAAAATTTTAAATATTGTATTGTTCCTAAATGTGTTAATACAACTACGACTGCATCCGATAAATTATTTATCCATGTACCAAATAACAATATTCTTCTCAAAAAGTGGTGTCAAGCGATGAGGAGAGATGATAAAGTTAATACTAAGTTATCTACAAGCAGCGTTCGTCATTTCTCTGAAAATCATTTTGATGAGAATAATTAATATATATATTAAAATTGTGCATCACTAAGCATATCTGTTTTGTTTTGATAATAAGTATATGGTGAGATTAGCAGCAAAAAATAAATAGTTATTTATGAACTAAATAGCTAAATTTAATTAGTTACTTTCCTGTGTATTATCCTCTTTTTCTTTTATTACATGGAATTTATATTTTAAGAAACCAGTGTTCTTCCGTACCAATATCAGAAACTTATGTAAAAATCAACTTTGATTTAAAACTTTTTTTAAATATAAGGTGAGGTTAGCGGCAAAAAAGAAATAGATATTTGAAAGCAAATAAAGTTTAGTTAGTTTGTTTCCTGTATTTCCCCCTCCCGCTTTTTGATTGCATAAAATGTATATTTTAACCCTTTGAGAGGAGTTTTAACAGAGGCTGCTCAACCGTTTAAAATATTTTTTTAAAAAGTTACTTTTGTTATTTTACTACAAAAATTATTTCAATAGTTATTGGAATTTTCATATATTTCTTTAGAAATTATAGAACGAATGAATATTGACAAGAATATCTTAAAAAATAAGGTTAAAATTATGATTTTGAAAATTTATTATTTTCAAAATTTAATTTTGAAAAAGTAATCATTTATATTTACAAAAAATTATTATTGCAACATGTTTTATAAACAAGTTTGAATTGAGCATGACAACGTGGATCTGGGGTTAGCAGAATATCATTTCTTTTTGTAAATCAGAAACGCTAATAGCAAAAATGACATTTTTTTCTATCTCTCACATATTTTTCACAAATCGAAAAGGGAAATCGGCTATTTGACAAAATCAGTGTGAACTATTATTGCATTAAAAGCAATGTTATTTCAATTAAAAATCAATTTCTGAGTAAAACGAAAATAATAAATAAAAAATGCAATACTACACTGGACTTATAGCTAATTTAGGTTCCACCACTCATGATGACTTATCTCAGTGAAGACAATAGATTCTAACAAAAGAAGCTTAAATGTTGTCTTTCTACATAATGGTAAAGTTCTTTCTTCAATTCTTGTAGCCCATTCAGTAATTCTGAAAGATTTGTGCTAAAACCTTGATTTTCCTCACATTAAAATAAAATATCAAGAATTTAAATGGCGAATTTATGGGTTTTTTAAAAACATTTGACCATTCTTTTAGGCTAGCAAGGTGGCAATACAAAAATGCCTTGTTTCCTATATTAGAGGGATAATAGATGAATAAACCCACATCGAAAATGAAAATAAAGGTATCTATGAAAATTTTAAATTTAGGATACAAGTATGTGATTTCGCATAACTTAATGAAACCGGAACAAGTCCTCTTACCACCCTCGTACATAAAATTAGGGCAGAAAGCTTTGGGTAAAACTGGTGGTTGTTTTCGATATTTAATTGATAGTATTCCACATAGTTCGGCAGGTAAAATCAAAGAAAGGGATAGTATCAGAAAGTGAAGAAGTCAGATATAAGATGGTTAATGAAGGACCAAAAATTTGAGAGCAAAATGAAATCGATGAAAAAAAATTCGTTTTAGGACGTCATTCAGGAATTTTAAAGAAATTCCTAGGATCCTAATTTTGTCATGACAGTAGAAAAGGTGCTACAGAACTTTGAAGAAATGTGTTGTACCATGCGCTTAAAAATACTTTTTTTGTACTCCCAACTTGAGTATTTTCTTGAACATCTTGACTAACTGAGCAGTGCCGGCTCGTCATCTCAGAAACTAGCAGTGCTGCGAAAGTTATACAAGTTGTAGAAACTTTTGTGCTTATTATGGTATCTAATGATGATATACTAAAAATTGATAGTTTTTTATTTATATGCAAAAAAGTAGGGAAAAATGTTTTGATGTTTTTGGGCTATAACTAAAATTCCTACAAAAATGTTTGGCCGCAAACCATAGATTTGTAATCATCACCTCCTCCCAAAATGTAAAGGAGTAAAAAATTACAACTCCTCCAGGATTTGATTTAAAAACTATTTAATGATTATAGAAAGTGAAAAGAAGGCAAATGAGGAAAGCAAAGGCGGAAGTCGAGTCAAACGAGAAGAACTGTGAAATCGCAACTCGAGGGCTTCTAATTTCGGATCGTTTTTCTTCCGACTGAGCGCTAGGTGTTTCTAAGTGCTTGAATTTTCATCCTTAGGACGGGCAAAACTTTATGAAGCTCTGGTATGTCTCTTTCTTAATTCTTGATTGATTTTCCGTCTTCTTTTTAAGTTTTTTATTAATATTTTGCCATTTTGTTGACCATTGATCTCTCACAGTATAAAAAAAAGCCAATTAGAATAAAAACGTTAATACAAGCTTTTCAAATAATTTCAGGGGTAGACTGCAGCACTGCGTCCCTAATGAACGAACCACAGGTATTGAGTGAAGAAATTGATGAGTTATTTCATAAAGGAATAAAATGCATGCAAAACGATTAGAAAGACATTGTGATGTGAATATTTTGGGGCCTTAAAAAACAATGAACCAGTTAGATGCTTCGTGTCAAACCACAAGTTTGTAATTAACACCACAAAAAGATGAAGGAGTAAAAAATTACAACTCCTACAGATTTTGATTTAAAAAACTATTGAATGATTGGAGAAAGCGAAAAGAAGCCAAATAAGAAAGGCAAATGCGGAAGTCCCGCCAACCGAGAGCTTTAAAACTCGCACCTCGAGGGCTTCTAATTTCAAAGGAATAAAGGGTTGCTTTTTTCTTCCGACTGAGAGCTGCAACCTGGGAGGGGCAGAATTCTATGCAGCTGTAGTCTGTCTCTCTCTTAGTTCTTGATTGAATTTCCGCCTTCTTTTTAAGTTTATTTCACTATTTTGCCATTTTTGTTGATAATTGAACTGTCAAAGTGGAAAAGAAAGCCAATTAGAACAAAAAAAAACTTCTAGTTTTTTAAAAAAATTCGGTTGGGGTCTGCAGTTCTGCACCCCTAATGGACCAGCCTCCAGTGGTACTGGGTGGAGAAATGTGTGAGATATTTCAAGAAGAAATAAAACACCTGAAAACCGCTAACAAGGTCCTTGGGATGTGAATATGTTGGGTCTTTAAAAAATGAACCAGCTTGAAAATCTGAAGAAAATAACCATTCTTTTGAAGAGAAAGTAAAATAAATTTGCATAATTTTTTAATACTTTTTAGATATGTATATGCCATTCTTATTCGATTTTTTGAATTAATTTTTGTAAGTAAATTTAAGTGAAATAATGAATATATTGTAAATTGTTATACGAATTTTTTTAATAACTGAAATACGAAATTTTAATTTTCGCAATTGTAAAAAATATTATTACGTGTTACAGAGAAATTTGTGTTATTTTTAAAATCGGCATGACAAATATCATATCATTTACAAAATTTTATTTAAACTCCAATGAAGAAGTTAAATTTCGCAGGCCTGTGTTACCTTTTCCAAAAAAGACTGACATATTTTGGTCTAATTGCACTGCACTATAAAGAACAAATGTTTTGCATCTGACTAAGACTCAAATGTAGCATAGAGAACTGCTACTGCATCTTTGATATCAATCGACAATGATTCTCTTTTATCTTAAATAAAACAAACCTTTTCCCATTAAGACCATTTAACAGATAAAATTTTATTAACTCTTGAAATATTAAAAACACATTTGTATTAACTTTTGACATATTTTCTGCATGGAAAAAAATTGAAATTAAATTTTATTTTGTATTTTTTTATTGCTTGAGGACAAAATTTATATGCATAAATATGTATAAGACGATTTCTTCCAGAACACCCGAAATTGAATTTTTAGAAGTTCAATTAATTAATTTTTTAGTTATTTATTTAATTTTTTTTCAAAAACGATAAAAAAAATTTGCATTCTTATACTGTTGCATTGTAAACACTATTTTTTACATCTCAATTTTTTAAAAAAAATTTTCTCTGAAATTATCATCCAGCGTTCTGGATATTCAATGCAATTATTTAAATAATAAGGTTAACTGAAGAAACCTCTAGTTGCGATAATTTTTAAAATGAGATTTTAATTCATGAACACAAAATATCCTTTTGAAATTTTGTAACATGGTTACATTCAATTACGTTTAATGGACTTATCAGTGATTGCTATTCAACTCGGAAAAAAACCGAACTACAAAAGAAGTTTCTCAAATCTACAGTCCCTACTCTAAAACCCTCTGAAGCTCCTCATTTTGATTTCATTTCATTTTTTTTTCCAAAACATGATGATCTTCATAAATATGGGGAGTGTAACGATGTCTGGATTTTGAGTTATTAATTGTATTTAATCCTTTTTTACTGTTTAAAAGGCTTACAAAATGTTTTATTGTCCTTTTGTAAACATTTTACAACGAAGTTGTTGAATCTCTGTTTTCGAATAGAGATACATGGTGATCCAAATACATACCGAGGTTGAAAGCGTCTACTATTCTTCGAAATGGCCATTTACCATTCCCACCCAGTTATACTATGCTATTTCAAATTATGCTATACATTGTTGCATTCTAGTGTATGTATAATATGTTTCGAAAATCATGGCGAAGTCATATGACTTTCAATCGAATACTTAAATGTCTTGTAGCACTTTCTTTACTCTTCGTATTTTTAAGCCATAATTAATACAGTGACCTGAATGCAGAATTTTAGTTGGTGCATGGTGTACATGATTTCGAATAATATTGAGATATTTCAGATTCAAAAATTTCAGATGAAGATTTAAATATGAATAAATAAAGTAAAACGAAACTGCTTTTCTAACTCTCCATTTTAGATACTATATTAGTATGATAATTTTTGTGAAATTCGAGAAATTTCTTTTTGTAAAATGTCAACTGCCACGTTAAAAAATGGTGTTTTTGCATTAAAGGAAATTAAATCATCTATTGAAAAGAGCGCAATAATTCTGGACTTAACGTCTGTTGAGTCTGACATTTTGCTTACTAAATAACACAGTAAATATTATATCAGCAAAAATTCTTTTTGGAGTCTTTCACTTTTACATAGTTTATACATTAAAGTAAGTAGAAATAAATATTAAATATGAATGAACGTGCTTTGATAGCTCTACCACTATTTTAATTCAATCCTTTTCTATATATAATTTCATTTCTAGACGAAACTGATGAGTTTTGTTATGATGTACATTCTTTAATTTAAAGCTTGGTCTTTTATGTCCGGGCTGGTAAACAAAATTGAAAGTCGTTAGCTTTTGAAAGTACTAGGAATTTACTTCTGATTTGGAGATTTCAGTGCCATCTGTTAGCTGTATGAATGTATTCTATTTGGAAACAGGTGTATTTATTATTACATTAATAATACATTTCAATTATTGGGCAACAGGGGAAACGATGTTAAAATTGGAGAAAAAATTTGTATGTCATATCCTTTACAAATTTAACTTACATATTGACAAAAATATGAAAAAATAATTGATGGATAAAAAATCTCTGCCTTCAAGGTGATATAACTGCTATTTCAAGTGATAACGTTGTAAGCATCATGTAGAAGAGGTATTATACGCTGATCGTTAGCAAGTTTGAATAAATAAAAGACAGACAACATATTCACTTTTTTACTCTTTGGAAATAATTGAATTCAAAAAAGGAAATATCTAAATATTTTGGAAAATTAGATGATTATTTTCAATAATATATAAAAAAATATTGTACAAGTTGCGTTTGAAAAGTTCGGTGAATGGTCTTATAAAATAAAGGAAATAAGATAAACAAATAAAATACCTTGACTGGCATTCAAAGTAATCGCCATTAGCTACAATACACTTTTGACATCGGTTGTACATCTGCTAGAAACTGTCAGCAAATGCTTCTTTCGTTATCGCTCGAAGCACCGTTGTCATACGTTGTTGGATCTGCGCAATGTCGGAAAAGCGTAGGCCTTTCAGGACTTCTTTGAGGCGGGGAAACAAAAAGAAGTCTGCAGGTGCCATATCTGGAGATTATGGAGGCTGTTCAAGAACTGTCACCTTGCGTGTAGCGAAGAAGTGCCTCACGCGTTTCGCAGTGTGCGGACGGAAATTGTTCCACAGACAAGGCATTTTAAAAATATTCGACATTTACGAATGGAATGACCGACGTTCAAACAGGCAAAGCAGCAATTTTTCTCTTTTAAAGTAGTAAACCTATTAGCTAAACTATTTTTTTAGCCGGAAACAGTCTACACTAGAATGAGTGCCTGTGCAAAAAACACAAGATTGTTTAGAATCTTTTGCTGAAGTTGTCAACAAATTGGCTGCTGTAGAAATCTAATTGCGACCATTATGCCATTCTTTTTTTTAAAAAGTTTGAATACTACTTTTCTCATTCAAACCAAGTCCTGTCATAGCTAAATTAATTCTATCCTCTAACTCAATTTCTGTTTTGAAGAAATTCATCAAATTTGTTAATCGTTCCTTAGCATCAACTGATGACAAAGAACTGGGACATTTGTTACATGCTCTCAGAAAATCTTCAGGGAAACACGACTCTACCATAGGATATAATATAGATGCACATTTATCTGTCGTAACACCTGAAGTTTATAACGCTTTGATATAGCATTCCAACTTGTCGCACAGTAAAGTAATAGAAAATTTTCCATTTTTCTCTTCAACAACAAATAACAAATCTTCTTCAATAAAGCCTTTTGCAGCTTGAAATATTTTGTTTTAAACATATATGTCCTGTCGCGGATACCAGAAATAACGTAGAATTCACAGAAACTACTCGTATTTTAATAAACCGCAATATATTTATTTCACTGTAGTATGAAAAACTTTACCTGGGCCCCTGGCTCTCCAAGTAATTTTTATTTTTACAAAGTAAATATAATTAGCATAACCAAAACGAAAACAAGCTACAAAACTGAAGAACTAACAAAATTTTTAAACATTTGCAATTTTAACATAACAATCGCGTGCAGATAAAGATGTTGCCAACCTGAAATTTATAAATAACGCTAATGTTTTACAACACCATGTCTCTCACTACGTCTGCGTGAGCTCATCATTTCAACCAGTGTGGCTATTCAACAATGGGACCATTCACCGAACTTTTCTAACACACCTTGTATATATTACGATTTGTTGAATAAATCTGATTTTTTGAAAGTTGTATTTCGAATTCATTTAGAATTTCAGAAATGATTAATAGATGGCAGCCCAAGCAAAATTTGAATAAAGAAAATTTAAGGAATGAAAATGAACAATTCATTGAAAATAGATTTTTATATTAAATAAATTTGAATGAAATTTCTTGCAATAAAAAGATTTTGTCGATAATTTGTAGTTATAAATGCTGATGAGAAATTAACTGAGATACAATCGTTTTCAAAAAGTTCGCATACTACTACTACTAATCGCAAACTAATACTAATTTACTTCATACTACATCAGAACTTGAAGTCTGCCTTTTAACATTAAAAAATAATTAAATATTTTCTGTCGCACACAATATGAATCGTGGGGACGTCTCATCAGTTCAAACAAACAGGAAAATTCTGAGGCTCATCTAAGGAACAATTTCTGAGGTCCATCTCCAAGTATCCTACTTTAATTTCGAAAAGGAAATTTATAAAATAATTGAAATTAAAACATTGCTGTCAAAGGCTAGTTTTGTACTTCTTATTATTGCTTATTTCGTCTACAGAGAGCAGTTTCTTTACAAAATATTTTGTTTCTTATTTATAAAACAAGAGTCTCGCACCGAGGGGCTCCGCAAGTACACCGATGAGAAGCCGCCGGATAAGAAAGTCGGTTCTCGCTTCTCTGGTGGGTATAGTAATAGTGGAGTCAGGGTTCCTTAAACCGGCGTTAATTTTCCTCTTACTCTAAAAGGACCTAATTCACCAATAGAATATATCAACTAAATAAGGATTGCCAAAACACAACAATTACCAACGCCATCAATGTATCTACTCCATTTTATTATAAAAAAAAGCTTAAATAGTATGGAATTACAACATGTTGCCACAAAAACCATTTACAAATAATAGGTTCAAATTCATAGACGTCTCGGTGGCACAATGGTAAATGATTCGAATCCTTACACGTCCCCCTTAAAGAAGCGCATCCGTCGCCTTAGGGACGATGCAGCTACCTGAAATGAGACTTAAAAAAAAAAGAGAACAACATACACAATAATAATCAAGTATAGCACAGGCAAGAGCTCCGGAAAAAAAACACGCGACTCTCTCTCCCATATTATAATGACGAAGGCATCCAAATGAACTTAATTTAATCACTATAATAAATTTCACAAACACTTAATACGTTATAAAAATAACTCACAAGTTATACTTTAAAAGAATTTATAGAAGTAACATTTATTGTTAAAACGGTTGAATTTAAAACACACTTTCTCAACGAGTCTATATACACATATAAAATCACATTATGTACACAAAAAAAAGAAAGATCATAACAATAAATATTATTTAACACACGTTAGCATTATTTTACAGAATCTATCGCTACTCTTGATTAGGCATCAGGATTTCCATGCTGGACACCCTTCCGATACGATATAGTTAGGTAATACCGCTGCAGTGCAAGTGCCCATCTCCATAGTTCCATGCTCCATGAGGGGCACTATTAGTTAAATAAGTTAAGGGATTGTGATCCGAAATAACCCGAATTTTACCTCCAAATATCCAAGTATCGAATTTCTTTAATGCCTCTAAGACACAGAAGGCTTCTCTTTCAATAGTTGACCACTTCATCTGGGTTGGGGTGAGTTTCTTACTGAAGAATGCAATAGGCAATTCCTTTCCGACATCGTCATGCTGTGCCAAACACGCTCCGATTGCGGTTGCTGACGCATCAGTGTACAATACTGATGCGTCACGACTAATATCTGGAGTATGTAAGTACTAATATGCGGACGACTAATATCTGGAGTATGTAAAGTCGGCATTCTGACGAGTTCGTCTTTGATTTTTGCAAAAGCTTCTCCCGCTTCAATTGACCATGGAAGGACATTTGGTACCTTTCTTTTGGTGAGATCGGTTAGCGGCAAAACAATTTCCGAGAAATTTGAGATATAATCTCTATAGTAGCTCGCAAGTCCCAGGAAGCTTCTGAGATCTTTCTTTGTTGATGGCATAGATAGATTTCTCAAGACCTCGGCCTTTTCAGGATCAGGTGAATGCTGACCGCATCCAACTATATAGCCTAGGAATTTCACTTGATTTTGTCCAAAGGCACACTTTTCTAAGTTAACCGTAAGACCAATCTCTCTCCATTTACGAAAAATGCTGTCTACGTGAAGAAGGTGATCATTCCATGATGGTGGTTCGCAAGTTTGGCAAAATTCTTTAACATCTTTCTTTATCTCTGGCCAGAAGAAAGAGTATTTTATCCTTTGCTTTGTTTTCTGCTCGCCCAGATGTCCAGCCAAAGGGATCTCATGAGCGACCTTAAGAACTTCATCTCTCTTGCATTTCGGCAATACTAGCTGCTTCACCTTTTCTCCGCATATATATTCTGTATGGATCAGAACTCCATCCTTAATCGCATATGCGTTCCCTTCCGTCCTTGCCATCTCCCAAGCATCCGATAAAGTGGGGTCCGACATTTGTGACTCAATGAATGAGGTTCTGGTCTCCTCGCTATCTTGAGTTGAGCCATTCCGATCAGACTCGGTTGCGATCAGTTCAATAGAAGCTTCTGTATCCGTAGAAGGAACTTCCAATTCCTCCTTCACTGTGTCGTAGCAATCGAACTTTGATTCGAATTTATGCATCTGTATGTTTTCCTTCAAAGCTTCGAAAGCGGCGGTACTTAGCAATAGGTCACTCACCAACTTCTTTGAAACTGCGCATGTCACTGGAACCGGTCCATGTACTCCGTCATCAATATTCATTTCAAAAATTCAAAGTGGTGTAGTTTCCCTCTCCCCGAATGCTGAAGAAATCTCGATATAACCTTCTCCCTCATATTTTATTCCCGAGGTGAAGTCTTCACGAATCACTGAAATCTGCGCTCCAGAATCTATAATTCCCGTCATTGTTCGAGACCCAAGTTTTACCTGTACAGTTTCGAGTTCCGTCACATCAGCTGCGACTTTAACAGGAACATTTATCTTAGCAGTTAGAACGGTAGATGCATCCTCCCTTTTAGGTTCAGTGGTTGTAATGACGTTACCCTGAGCCGTTGAGTTTAATTTATCCCTTTGTGGGACCTTGGAAGGGCAAAAACGTGATGTGTGGCCTTCTAAACCACAAGAATAACACGAGAACTTATGTATCTGTTTGGATTCTCCATTCCTTGAAGGATAACCCATATTCCGTGCATTCCAAGTCCCAGTGAATGGTTTGTGTCTAACTGTCCTCTGGTTACTTTCGGTATGCTTTTCTATCGGGTTGAACTGCTGCTTCCGTTTTGTTTCGTATTTGCGATCAGAGCGCACAAGCTCATACTCATCTAATTTGTCAGCAAGTTCTGATGGAGACACCAACTTCGTCCATTCATCCAAGAAGTGATCTTTTGCCTCAAAAGGGGCCCGCCTCTTTATCTGGTCAGTAATTATTAAGTTTTTCAGTTCCTCAAAACTGTCAATTTTGAGTCCCTCGATCCATTCTTGAAAGTAATTCGAAATTTCAAAAGTATATTCTCGCCAGGATTTCTCCGAATTCTCCTGGTGGTGAAGGAATTTCTTTCTGAATTCTTCTGGGCTCAATTTGAATCTTTTTAGTAATACGCTTTTTATATAGTTATAGTTATCAAAGTTCTCATCAGATTCCCTTGCAATGAGTTGAACAATGTCAGACGGCATCAGCATAAGTAGTCCGGAGACCCAGTCCTTCGTGTCGATTTGGGCTCTTTTCGCCTGTCTTTCGAACAACGAAAGAAACAATGTTATGTCTCCATTCCCTGAATCAAAACTTGGTACAGTTTTAGTCAGCTCATAACACGAGGGCTTCTCGTGCTTCGGGTTTTTAGAGCCATCGGATGTCATTCGCAATCTTTCTAACTCGAACTCCATTTTTAATCGTTCTTGTTCTGCCGCCAGTTTTAATGTTTCTTTCCGCTCAGCCTCCAATTTAAATCGCTCCTCCCTTTCCGTAACCACAGTCTCTAACATAAGTTTAGCAACATCCTCATTATAGTGTTTATTTCCCTGGATCAAACTGACTAAATCAATCTTTGAGAAAGTGGGAGCCGGTTTTTCTCCCAAGTTCGTAGCTAGAGATATTAAATCTTCCTTTCTAGCCCGTTTTAAAAAAGACATTTTGGTATCCGCAAAGGCCTAAATTTCTGAATCAAGAAAGATCTAACGAGAAGAAAAATAGGGGAACGGGGCACTCGCCGTGCACGTATAACCTATAGACAATGAAGGAGTATTCTATATTACAATATTTACCACAAAGCTTATCAGAATACCGGAAAGTAGTAATTATTCATATATTTCTCGTTTGATAATAACCACATAATTTTATCAAATTCTAAAAAGACAACAACATATGCATACAATTTCAATATTAAATAACCCAAGTAACTTCTATATTTTAGATAATTACTATGCACTTTCAATTAAAAACTAACTCCCTCAGATCCTTGATATATTCTTTTAAAATCACAGTAATACTTAGGTTACAATAAATAATCATTAACACAATAAGTAGCAAAAATATACTAAAAATATCTCTTAGAAATCGAATACAGTAAAAAGAAGTAAATTAAAAACGGTAGTTTCGTTTAGAATATCGAAAATGATGCACAGTATCATTTACCAACCACTCTTATCTCATTTATCTGTACTGATATACACAATACCGCTCACCAAAATACCTTTGTTTCTAATTATATAAAATGATGAACATTATTCAACAACTCGCCCTGGTTTTAAATAATTACATCGACACAAATATTCTTCAATTAGAATAATAATACATACTCCTACTCTATCGTTATTACCAAATTAAGTTCTAGTAATTCATCGAAACTGATGTTCCAATATTAAAACTATATACTGCAGAGAGAGACAAACTAAACCAACATGGAGCCCCTACCTCGAGTAGATTGATGGCGTCGGTAATCCTGCCGACTACGCCAGTCAGGTTTCCTTAACCCCGCGTTATGTTTCCTCTTACTCTAAAAGGACCTAATTCAACAATAGAATATACCATCTAAATAAGGACTGCAAAAACACAACAATTACCAACGCCATCAATGTATCTACTGAATTTTATTATCAAAAAAAGCTTAAGTAGTATGGAATTACAACATGTTGCCTCAAAAACCATTTACAAATAATAGGTTCAAATTCATAGACGTCTCGGTGGCAGAATGGTAAGTGATTCGAATCCTTACACTGATATTTACAGAAAAAAGTGATTTTTAAAAATTCAAATATGAGAAACAGTATGTAAAAAGCAACAGTATACGAATGAAAATTTCTTTATTGCTTTTCAACACAAAAAATGAAGAAAACAAAATGAAAAATAAATATAATAAACTCCTAAAATTTAATTTCTGGTGTTCTGGAAGAAATCGTACTAAACATTTGTTTACAGATAAATTTTGTCCTCAAGGAATAAATAATTCAGACAAAATGAAATTTTAATTTTTATCATTTAGAAAATATGTCAAGAGTTAATTCAAATATTTTCCTTTCAAACATTAAAACATTTTTAGCTCTAAAATTGTCTTAATGGAACAAAAATAGAATGGATTTCAAGTAAAAAACATTTTGCTAGGGCTGCCATCTATTAATCATTTCTGAAAGCCTAAAGGAGAACGTCTAAATGAATTCAAAATACAATTTTCAAAAAATCATATTTGCTCAACAAATCATAATATATAACAATATTTTTCTTATATATAATAGAAATTCAATCATCTTATTTCCAAAAGTATTTAGATATTATCTTTTCTGAATTCCATAATTTCCAACGAGTAAAAAAGTGAATATGGCGTCTGCCATTTTTTATTCAAACTTGCTAATGATCAGCGTATAATACCTCTTCTATATGTTGATTACAACGTTATCACTTGAAGTAGCAGTTATATCACCTTGAACGCAGAGATTTGTTACCCATCAATTAATTTGTTTCTTATTTATGTCAATATATAAGTTAAATTTGTAATGGAAATGACATACAAATATTTCTCCAATTTTAACATCATTTCCCCAGCTGTCCAATAACTGAAATGTATAATTCTGATAAATGTCTTTCCTTTTACCAAATAAATTTCCTGATTTCAAATAAAATACATTCATACAACTATAAGATGGCGATGAAATCTCAAAATCAGATTTAAATGGTACCACTTCCCTAATTTCCTAGTACATTCAAAAGACAACGACATTTACTTTCGTTTACCAGCTCGGACAGAAATGGCCAAGCTTTAAATTAAAGATATTTAGCAAGTGACACATTCACCTAAAAAAAAAAGAAATTATATACAGAAAGAGATTGAATTAAAATAGTGGTAGAGGTCTCAAAGCACGTTTATTCACATCTAAAGTTTAATTCTACTTTCTTAAATGTATAAACTATGTCTGAAAAATGAATCTAAGTGTGAATAATTCCAAAGAAATTTAATTCAAGTAATACGTACTGAATAATTTTGTAAACAAAATGAAAGTCTCAAACAGGCGTTAAGTCGAGAATAATTGCGATCTTTTCAATTGATGACTTCATTTCCTTTATTGCAAAACACCAGTTTGAAACAAGACAATTGACAGTTTACAAAAGGAAACTTCTCGAATTTCACAAAAATTATCACACTAGAAAAGTATCTAAAATGGATATTTAGAAAAGCAGTTTCGTTTTAATTTATTTAATAACATTTAAACCTTCATCTGAAATATTTTAATCTGAAATGTCTCAATATTATTCGAAATTATGTGCACCATGCAAAAACTAAAATTCTGCTTTCAGATCATTGCATTAATTCTGGCTTAAAAATTTGAAGAGTCAAGAATGTGATACAAGACATTTAAGTTTTCGATTGAAACTCATCTGACTCGTAACGATATTTTTACGTGATGTAAATACCACTTGCACATTTGCATCTTGCTTCGCCGTGATTTTCGAAACATATTATATATATAACAGAATACAACAACGCATAATATAATTTGAAATAACATAGTATATCGGGGAATGGCCAATGGACATTTCAAAGAATAGTAGGCAGTTTCAACCCCGATCTGTATTTGGAGCACCATGTATCTCTATTCGAAAGCAGAGATTCAACATATTAAATTGTAAAATGTTTACCAAAGAACAAGAAAACATTTTACAAGCCTTTTAAATAGTAGAAAAGGATTAAATACAAATAAAAACTCAGAAAGCAGAAATCTTTATACATCCATATTGAAGAAGAACAACATATTTTGGAAAAACAAATTAAATGAAATCAAAATGAGAGACATTAGCGGGTTTTTGAGTATTGATTGTAGCTTTGAGAAACTTCTTTTGTAATTCTGTTTTTTTCGGAGTTGAAGAGAAATCATTAATAAGTCCATTAAACGTAATTGAATGTAATACTATTAGAAAATTCAAAAATATTATTTTGTGTTCATAAATTAAAATCTCTCTTTAAGAATTATCACAACAAGAGATGTACTCAGTTATCTTTAGGATTTAAAAAGGTTGCATTGAATATCCAGAACTCTGGGTGTTAATTTCAGCGAAAAGTTATTTTTAAAAATTCATATATTAAAAATAGTGTTTACAATGCAACAGTATACGAATGCAAATTTTTTATCGTTTTTAAACAAAAAAATAAATATAAATTAATTAATTAAACATCTAAACATTTAATTTCGGCTGTTCTGTAAGAAATCATCATATACATTCTTTGATGTTAAATTTTGTCCTCAAGGAATAAATATTACAAAATAATTAATAGGAATGAAATAAAATGTAATTTCAATTTTTTATAATGCAGAAAAGTTGTCAAGAGTTAATACAAATATTTTTAATATTTCAAGATTTAATAAAAATTTTACTGTTAATTTGTCTTAATGGGACAAAGATTGATTTATTTAACAGACAAGGAATTTATTGTCGATTGATATCAAAGAAGCAGGGTCAGTTCTTAGGCTATATTTGACTCTTAGTCAGATTCAATACATTTGTTCCTTAAAGTCAATTACAATTAGACCATTAAATGTCTAATGGTGTTTTTATAAATGAAAAATCAGACATGCGAGGTTTAACTCTCTGATTGGGGTTTATATAAATTTCTGTGAATTATATGATATTTGTTACGCCAATTTCAAAAATAAAATCAATTTTTCTGTAACAAGTAAGAATTTTTTACAATCGTGAAATTTAAAATTTTAATTTGATTCATTTAAAAATTTCTCGTATAAATAGTTTACAATATATTCTATTTTAACTAAAATTTACTTACAAAAAATAATACAAAAATCAAATAATAATCAGACATACATCTGAAAAAATTGTTAAAAATTTATGAAAATTTCTTTTACTTTTTATTGAAAGGAATGCTTATCTACTTCAGATTTTGAAACTGGTTAATTGTTTTTCAAAGCTCCATTATATTCACATCCCAATAACCCTGATATCGTTTTGCATGCATTTTATATCTAATTGAAACATCTCACACATTTCTTCACTCAGTACCATTGGGGGAGCATTCATTAGAGCTGAAACTATTTTAAAAGATCTAATTGACTTTCTTTTCCCCTTTCAGAGTTGAATGATCATCGAAAATGGCAAAATAGTAATAAAAAATAGAAAAGAAGACGGAAAATCAATAAAGAATTAAGAGAGAGAGAGAGAGAGACCAGAGCTGCATAGAGTTTTGCACTTCCTTATTATAAAATTCGTGCACTGAGCAACGCGGAGCGCTCAGCACTTAGTTGGGGAAAAAATCAAAAGTTTCTCCCTTTGAAATTAGAAGATTTTCGATTTTCACAGTTCTTGTTTTCCGCGTCATCCTTTGTCAGTCCTTTGCTTCTTCATCTGGCTTCTTTTCGCTTTCTCCAATCATTAAACAGTTTTTTAAAACAAAATCTCTCTGGAGGAGTTCTAATTTTTTATACCTATATCTTTTTTTAAGAGTGATGATTACAAATCTGTGGTTTGTCACCAAAACATTTGAAGGAATTTTAGTTATAGCCAAAGAACGTAAAACATTTTTTTATAGTTTTCTGCTTATAAATAAAAAACTATCAACTTTTAGTATAACATCATTATAAACCAAAATAATCAGCACAATATTTCCTACAAGTTGCGTCTATATAAAGCTTTCAGCACTGCTTGTTTCTGAGCTGACAAGCCACCACTACTCAGTACATCAAGATTTTCAGGAAAATACTCAAGCTGGGAGTGCAAAGAAATGTATTTTTAAGCTCATGGCACAACACATTTCTTCAAACTTCTCTAGCACTTCTTATACTATCGTGGCATAGTTAGAATCCTTGTAATTTCATTACAATTTCTGAATGAAATTTTTAAAAATTACTCATACTTGTTTATTTCTAACTTAAGGAGACATACGACTGTTAAACTTCGAAAATTTTCCGATTTTATGAAAAAAATATATATTATTTCCCTGTCTCTTGCGAAAAATTTAAAACAATCCACTTTGAAAAATTCCCTTAATTATGGGAGTTATGAAGGTTAGGTTAGGTTAGGTTATTTTAACGTCCCGTTTTGAAGCAACACGAGGGCTATTTAGGGACGGACCTCGTAATTTTGAACCGTGGTCAGATGACGAGGACGACACCTGAGCTGGCACCCCCCTCTCCAAACTTCCGCGCCACACCAACGGGAGGACGTTTGGCCACTACGTATGATTTAGCGTGCAACAGGCCCCATACACGGCGGATCTTCGGTGGAATCGGGGGAGTTATGAAGGAAAATGTACCAGAGCTCTTCAACGTAAACATTGAATATGGCCATATCTTTAAAGTGCCGTATCTCAAAATGTGTTTTTTTTATATTGCTCGCGCGATATCTCAAGACCTATTGAATATATTTCCATAAAATTTTTACCGAATATGTATTTTGCTATGTTCTACAAATTGAACCATAATTTTTGTCCGCATTTTCTCCAAAGAAGATTTTTTGAGGGTAAGAAAAGTTGAAATTGGAATTATTTTTATCATTTTTTAAAATTGGTATATAAAACGGAAATTAAATTTAATTGTTAATAAATTGTGATTCACTTTCTTAAACAGACTGCTTGCATTACTTAGATACCCAAAATATTGTGTTTAAACCAATATTTTATCTGTAATCATGCGCGCAAGGTGACTATCTCATTTTTTCACCAAAAATTATACCCATATTTATTACTCTCTCAAATAAATATATATCAATATTAAGATTTGAAAATGTTTGTAAAATAACAAAGAAAACAGATATTTTCTAGAAAAAAAGTTAGTTTGTAAAATGTTTTGTTTTAAAGATATAATGTATGGAATTTGACAGATATTTCCACATTTTGCGGAGGTTTAAGAGTCGTATGTCCCCTGAAGGACATGTTTTTTTGTATACCAGAACTTCTTTTATTATGCAGGGTGTTTTTTATACTGCCACTACTCAGAGCCATCTGTAGCTCGATCTATGAGCTGAAATGCCCAACAAATTTGGTAGGACGACCAAGGACAACATAGAAGAAAGATGCAGTAAAAAATTTAGTTCCGAGTGATGTCTATAGGGGTTAATGCGGCGCTGTTGTAGTCTACACAACTGAGAATTAGACAAATGGATAAGAAAAACATAAGAGAAGCGCAGTTCTATTCCGCGCCGTAGATTTTTCGTTAAAACGTAGAGATATAATCATAAAACAAGTGTCTCGTATTAATATGTAGTTTAATTATCAATCTCTTTATACAATATTTACACAGCAACTGCAGAACGAAGTGAAAATTTAACACATGTAGTGTTTGGACTGGAGGGTTCTAATCTAAGATCAGTTCGAAGGAGCAACATAAGTAAAGTTTCGGTGAGTAATTTTAAAGAAACTTATTCTTAATATGCAAGTTTTGGACCAGCATGTCAGTGTGTCCAAGGATTGAGGAGTTTCAGAATACAAAGGTAACGGCCTAAAGTTATGTGGTAAAAGCTCACAGACTAAAGAGTTGTTGATTGTCTGATTATTTGGAACTTCCGCAGGAAAGATGTGACACTTTTCATTTGGTTTGTGCTGTAGAAAGATATTTAGCTGCAGATATTATGTAAACATACCTGATTTCCTGTAGAAAGTTTCTCTACATCTCTTCTGGTCCAAAATAATAAATTTGAACTGTTATAATAACAGACTCCTGTGAAGTTAACCACTTCAAAGAGTTGAAAAGGAATCCTTAATTACTGCAAAATGTGAAAATGATAAAGATGAGATTTGAGGTTAAAATTCCTGATACGAATTCTAGACCAACTACCTACCTACAAAGATATTATCGGTGGGAAAAACCTTGCTACTAACATGAAGCTCGGCGTCGAAGGGTCACACTCATATATAAATGAAAATCATATAATCTAATGAGTGATTTGACTCCATTTTCATACTGCCATTCTCCTCATTAAATTAGTGCTGAACTATCAAAGTCATAGTTGAACTATTTCGTATTAAGCGCTTTTCAATTCTCCTTCGAAAGCCAAAAATAAAAAACCGCCAACAGTAAGTTTAACTTTCAGTTCTATGTGTAACTGCCAAATCGAAGAAAACATCTAGAAGTTGTTCATAGTGGAAAATTATTTAACATTTCATCCCTGTATATGCCTCTTTGATTATTAGAGGGATTAAACTGTTTGAGTTTATGAAATGATTGATAAAACTTAATCACCAAAATTTGTCATATATTGTTCGGCGGTAAAATGAAGGGAAATCGTTTTGAGTTCAGATAAGACGTTTAATGCGAAGAGGATCAAAAATTTGAGCACAAAAATGAATTAATAGAAGAAAAAAAAGCAGTGTTCATTTTAAAGAACTTCATCTTAGAAATTGTAAAGATACAAGGATCCTAACAATGCTGATAGTAGATAGAAAGTGCTAAAGGAACTTTAAGAAATGTGTTGTGCCATGAGCTTAAAAGTACATTTTTGCACTCAGATTGAGTATTTCCTGAAAGTATTGATCTACTGAGTCAGTGGCGGCTTTAGCTCAGAAACAAGCAGTGTTGAAAAGTTATATAGACTAATTTGTAGGAAATATTGTGCTGTGTATTTTTTGTATGTAATAAGGATTATAAAGTTGATAGTTTTTAATTATAGCACTGAAAACTGTGAAAATTCATTTTTCATGTGCTTATAACGAAAATCTAATCTAAAAGTTTTGGTAGCAAACCTAGATTTGTAATCAGCACCTACAAAAAGATGAAGGAGGTATAAATTACAACTCTCCCAGATTTTCTTTTAAAAACTATTTAATGATTGGAGAAAGCGGAAAGAAAAGCCAGTAAGAGAAAGCAAGGATGACTGGAAAACAAGAACTTGAAAATCGTAGCTCAGGGGTTCTAATTTCAAAGGGAGAAAGTGTTGATTTTCTTCCAACTGAGTGTCTGCGTTGCTCAGTGCTCAGATCTTTATAACTTAGAGGGAGAACTCTAAGAAGCTTTGGGTCTTCTCTCTCTTAATTCTGTTCATTCTTCTCTTAAGTTTTTTATTAATTATTTTTGCCATATTTCGTTCTAGTTGAATCTCTCAAGGCTAAAAAGAATGCCAAATAGTGATAGAAAAAGTAAAATCTTTTAAAATAATTTAACAGCGGAGACGCACGGCTCTGCAGCCCTAATGAACGAGCGCCCATAGTGAAAATGGGTAAGAGAATGTCGTTAGAGATGTTTATAGAAGATATAAAATACATGAGAAAGTGAGTAACAAGGACATTGGGAAAACAAAGAACCGGTTTTAAAATGCTGAAGATAATCATTTCTTTGAAGAGAAAGTAAAATAATTTGAATAATTTTTTAAATTTTTTTAGATATATATCACTGATTCTATTCGACTTTTTTTTGGATTATTTTGTAAGTAAATTTTAGTGAAATAATCAATATATTGTAAATTGTTTTATGAAATTTTTTTTTAAGACTCAAATAGGAATTTTTTTCGTAATTGTAAAATATTATTACGTTGTTACCAGTAACAATTATTTTTAAAATGGCAGACAAATATCATAATCTGATAAAATTTTATTTAAACTCCACTCAAAAGTTAAATTTCGTCAGCTCCGTGATTTATCTTTTAAAAAAACAACATTTGACATCTTGGTCTAAATTGCAATGGACTATAAAGAACAAATGTATTGAGATTAGACAGAGTCAATGGCCGTCGAAAACTGTCTCGCATCTTTGATATCTGACAATAAATTGCTTTTTATTTAAATAAAACAATCTTTTTCATTAAGACTCAAAAAGTTAAAATTTTTCTTCACTCTTGAAATAATAAAATTTGAATTATCTCTTGACACTTTTTCTGCATGATAAAAAAAAAGTTTAAATTACATTTTATTTTCAATTATTTATTCCTTTAGTTTATTATTTGTATTCTTCTGCAAAAAAATGTTTAGGACCATTCTTTAAGAACATTGGAAATTTAATTTGAAGTTAGTTAATTTAATTTTATTTATTTATTTTTTGTTTAAAACGGTAAAATATTTGCATTTTGTAAACCGCGCATTAATAAACACTATTTTTTTTATTCTGAGATTTTTTCACCTTTTCTTTGAGAATTATCACATGAACTTTCTAGATATTCATGCAGATCAATTTAAACCTTAGAGTAAATGTCAGAAACCTTACTTGTGATAATTTTCAAAGCGAGATTTATATCCCTAAACGCAAAATATTCTTTCTAACTTTGTAACGGGATTAATTCAATTACGCTTCAATGAACTTATCAGATGATTGCTTTTCAACCTAGAAAAAAGAACTACAGAAGAATTTCTCAAACCTAAAAGCGCCATACTTCCTAAAACCCGCTATATCTCTCCATATAGTCTCACCCTAATCTGTTTTTCAAAACATATTTTCATAAAGATAGAGAGTGGTACTTGCATATGAGTTTCTATATATTCTTCTTCTACTATTTAAAAAAGGCTAATAAAATATTATATATGTATATGATAAATGTCTTTTGTAAACATTTTACAAGAAGAATCTTTGAATCTCTGTTTGAACTAGAGATACATGCTCTCACAAATAAACAAGTTGAAAGTCCCTCCTAGCGTATGAAATGGCCATTTCAAGGTATATTATGTTGTTTCCAAAATAACTATGAGTTGTGCTACTATTATGTATGTATAATATGTTTCGAAAATCATGGCAAATCAAGATGCAACTTGACATGTACTGTAATTCTGTAAAATATCTCTACGAGTCAGATGAATTTCAATCGAACATCTTAACGCTGATAGCAGTTTTTATTCTTCAGATTTTAAGCCAGAATTAAAGCACTGATATAATGCAGAATTTTTAGCTATGTATGGTACAAATGATTTCAGATAATATTGAAAAAATTTCCAGATGAATATTTAAATATTATTTAATAAATTAAAACAAACGACTTCTTCAAAAATCATTTTAAGAAATACTAGTCTGTATGGATAATCTTTTAAACATTAAACATTTCGAGAAGTTTCTTTTTCGTAAACCTTCAACTGACCATGTTAAAACGAGTTTTGACAATAAGGAAATTAAACTATCAAATGAAAATAGAGATATCTTTTCGTCTTAACCCTGTTTGAGGATCTGACATTTTCTACGAAATACAGTTAGTACTTGAACAAAATTTCTTTGGATCATTCACACTTACATCATTTTTTCCAAGACATAGTTTAAAATTAGGGAAATAGAAATAAACATTAGACCTGAACGAACATTCATTTAAAAAGCTCTCTCACTTTTAATTCTGTACTTTTCAATATATAATTTTTTCTTAACAATAAACAACCCTCTAGTCATTTATTAAACGTTTCTTTAATTCTGTGAGCTTGGTCTTTTTTTGTCCGGGCATGGTGAACGAAATATAAACCGTCATCTTTTGATTGTACTAGGAAAATAAGTGGTTCCATTTATCAATTTGGTTTAGCGACATCTGTTATCCTGTCCAACAATGTATTTGATTTGGAAACAGGTCGAGAAGGAAAAAAACAATAATCTGATTATATATTTCATTTACTGGACAACTCGGGAAATCGATGTTAAAATGGAGATTTTTGTATGCCATATTCTTTCAATTTTAATTTAATTATTTTATGAAAAAATAATTGATGGGATGAATCTCTGTGTTCAAGGTGATATAACTATTTCAATAAGTGATAATCTGTAAAAATCATGTAGAAGAGGTATTATACGCTGATGTTTAGTCAAGTTTGAGCAACAAAAGAACCAGACACTAGACTTAACTTTTTTGTCTTTAAATAATGGACTTCGAAGGAGGAAAGAAAATATCTAAATATTTTGAAAAATTGATGAGGTAAATTTAATACAATAATATATAAAAAAATTATTGTATATATTATGATTTTTTTTTTTGAACAAATCTGGATTTTTGAAATTTATTTCGAATTCATTTAGACGTTGTCATTTTAGATCTTTCAGAAATGATTAATAGATAGTAGCACTAGCAGAACGGTTCTTTAGAGAGTGCCACTGGTTTTCTTTGTTCTTACAAACATGCATATAGACATCACTGAGTGGGATGTAAATAAGCGTCAAGTTTCGGCGTATTGAATTGTATATGGAAACTCTTATTCACGAGTTATTAGTGGAACCATACAATACAAAATACAAACTTTTTTTATAAGTTTAATTATTAATCGGATACTCACTAAGTTATGAAATTCTCATCTATTGGATTTCCCTCCATTTCTTTCCTTGAAATTACATTTTTCGTAAATTGCCAGTTCACTCCACAAAATTCATCAAGCTAAAGATACAGAGGAAAAATATTTTGAATTAATCTGTGGAAGTAAGAAAAATCCTGTATTTAATTATATATTTTTTTGTAAAATGAAAAAAAAGTGTATCAAACACAGATGTTATTATGTTTATACTGCAATTTAAGTGATACTTTTAATAATTTACGTAGATGAAATTAAAGTTAATGATCAATTTTTTTCTCTCTCAAATTATATGCAGCAATCAGAAAAACAGTCGAAGATATATAGTTGATCATTTTTCTCTTTTGTATAAAACTTTATAACAACTTATGTAACAATAGTTTGGTAATTAAAAATAGAAAATATAAAATTATAATTATTTTTGTTTCATTTTTCATTAAATCATTGAACCACATTATTTTACGATTGTAAATTCACTCCATTCCAGTTAGGCTGTTTTAGTTCCTTTATTGTTGTACTCTTTTCTTATTAGTTCTGCTTCGTTCTTCAGATTTTCTACCCCTAGCTCTAGGATTTTCTTGTTCTTACCAAAAAAATAAAAAAAAATATATTTTAAATACTTTCTGTATCTTTTTTAATTCTAAATGTAGTACGAATAGCTTATTTTGGAAATCTGCAATGCACAACTCATATTTCTAACATGTAAATTACAGACAAATCCGATATATACATTTTATTAAAAAATCTTCTTCATCAAGAATATCTTTGGCTACATCTCTATGCCTATTTGAGTTAGGGAAGCATCCATGAGGTCAGATGACTACTAGCTGGTTAATAAAAGTCCATCGGTAGATTAACAATATATACAATAAATGATTTAAAAACTGAATAAATAAAAGTGATGGTAAAAAGTAAAAACCATCATATATATTAATAGTTTTTTCAGGATTCTGACATTGTCATTTTTCTTTTATTTCTAGCATTAAATATTTTTATCGAGTCACGATTTCTAACAATTGAAGATCTTATATTAATAATTTTACTGAAATTTAAGTAATTCCAGTTATTCGTTGGAAATTGCAAAGTTAGTGTTCACTTTACTCATCGTGGGAAAAAGAACACCTCATTACTGTCATCGTTGATCACGTAGTAAAATGGACAAATTTTCAGGGATAAGGTCATAAATTTCACTTAAAATTTTCTATATGGTGCCATTATTTATAATTGCACTAACTTTAAAATTTGCAATGGAAAAACCATTTTTCTTAAAACATTTCGAAACTCATATATTCTGCTGGAATAATATGTTCCATCATCCCAGGATTTTTTGTTTCGAAAAAAAATAAGTTGAGTTTCAAAGTTAAAAAATTTGAATTTTGATTGATATCTTGAGAAATAATATAACTATTACTGCTTTTTATGTAGTAGTATGAATTATTTTAAAATGATTTTAGCACATGAAATATTTTATCTAAATTGTATGTTTAGAATAGCGTACACTTATAAATTTTGCAGTGAAATCAAGAAAATGACCCATTTCTATAAACGCATCTAAAATTTGACATTATTTGTACAAACAGTTCTGACTGACATTAAATCTTTATTTATCTACCTAGTTAAATAGCCCTCTTGAACGGGTACAAACATTCTCTTGGACAAGGGGGGGTTATGAGAAAAGAGATCGCATGTTCAACATCGTTATTAAAATGAAAACTATCAGACTAAAAAACAGTTTGCTGGAAAACTACTATGCACTTTTTTTCCTTGCATAAGAAACAATTAGTTTAAAAAATCACCTAAAGAGGGAGGTTGACACAAAGATATGATGGACACAATTAAGAAATGTGCAACATTTTTTAATGCAAGACATCCTCTTTCATTGAGCATATACGACATTTACTGTGACCAGAGCTAATTATGAACCAGCAGATTCTCTTCTGTCGCTATGATCCGCAAGAATTCTCAAGCTGCGAGGAGCAGAGAGAACAAAGAGAGATCAGAATGAGCGGAGAATGTAGGGGTTATCGATCGTCAAGTAAGTGCCTTCAACTAGGTAAGCGTCCTTGGTATCTAGTAATATTGGCGCCCCTTCAAAACAAAAAACCTTTTCTCTACTAACGCTTTATAATTTTGCAAATCAACGTCTCTTTTCAAAACAACATTTAGAAGTAGTTTCATATGAGACTGCTATTATATGACATAATTAATGGATTTTTCTTACTATGTACTCTGACAGAATATTTCAATCAATGATATAAATATATAGTCTTTTTATACTACTCAAGAATCCTATGACACTCTAGTTGCAACCTCTAATAATATATTTACTTTTTAATATTTAGAAGATTAATATAAAATAGTTTTTTGGTTCAAGAAATTAATGTAAATCAGTACATGACTTTTAGGCTTTGGACTACAGCCACTAATGCGTGGTGGATGATGGCTCCCTGACATCGTGCTACATTCAAGGTCTATAACATGGTGAACTAAACTACCTGTCTTAATAACTGTATATATCTTATTGTAAAGAGCGCAATCATGCTCTCAGGTAAAGAAAATAGCGGATTCTTCCCAGATGGCGCTTTTCAGCATCATGTGGCAAAGGCTTCCTCTCCTACGAAGAGAGTCAAATTGTGCGTGACAGGGTGAAGAACTGAACGGAACGTTTTGGAAGGAAGGCTCCTTGGAGTCTTAATATTTCTTGTAAATTGTATACATAGTTTATATAAAACCTTATCTATATATATAAGATTAATAATAATAAACAATTTGAAAAGGCACTATTTGGATTATATGGCACCACTGAACCAAAGATGCAACATCATGTAACATTGTTTATCATAATTTAATATAAGAAGTTAATTGAATGAATCGCGTGTTATCATTTATGGAAACCATACACTGCGTGATTAAAACGGTATATTGGGTGATAATTCACATATTCATTAGATTTTGATTGAGAATAATGAAGAAAGTTTTTCTCAATATGTTCAAAAGCATGTATTATAAAAACAGTCGCAATGATTTTACATAAAAATATTTTCATCTTGAGAGTGTAATTAAAAAAATTTCAGTCCTTCCTGCAAAGTCTATGGCGTTCTCCAAAAGTATTTTCAGTTATATAACTCAAATCCTGCCCTATTCATAACGCCTCAGTAATGTGACTAAGCAAAAATATTCAGATGTGAAGCAGATGATCGGGGGCCACAAAATTTCGATGTGGTGATGAGCTATAATGCTTAATATTAGAAGAGTTCGGAGTAAAGCCCTATCATCATTGGCGGCGACTGGGGGGATAAAGGCAACCAATCCCCTCTTTTTACGAGAAAAATTAAATTTTTATATTATTTTAGTGGCCCAAAACTAGGAATTATAAAAAAATTCTTGTATAGGATAGAGCTTTAAACATATCTAAGAAACGAGTCATTTTAACGTTGGAGACTCGCATTGAAGTGATAGTCATACGAAAAAGTAAATTCGGACAGGAAGTTGGCGGATATGTTTGGCTGTGGTACAACCCAAATCAATTAAATTTTGAAAGATAAAATAACGATTCGTAGAGAATGGGTAAACTTCATGATTCGGGGTGTAAAGAGAATGCGGATGGAAAAATTTCCAGAAATCAACGAAGCCTTAATCGAATGGTTCAAATCAGCCCTGGCGAAGAATATCTCAATAAGTGGAGCTTTGATGACGCAAATAGCAATGGAGATTACGGATGCCCTCGGAACAAAAGACTTTTGAGCCAGCAACGGTTGGTTCGACAAGTTACGAGTTCGGAATAATGTCGTGTTTCGTACATTATGAGAGGAAGTTGGTAATTTAGAAGAAAATTTATGCGAAGACTGGACAACGAGACTATCATTCATTTTAGCTGGGTACGCTGACAAAGCAGTTTTTAACATGGACGAGACAGGACATTTTCGTTCCTTCCCAAATTACAAAGTTGGCTGACAACAAAGGAGGAAAATAAGCAAAAGAGGGGATTACGATACCCTTTTGTGCTAGTGAGGTGGGAGAAAAATTAAAGCTATTGATGATATGGAAGTAGAAAACACCAAGATGGTTTAAGAGAAAGGACATAAGCAAACTTGGAATTCACTGCAAGTCACAAAGAAAAGCCTGGATGGCAACTGCGATCTTCGAAGAGTGGCTTACGGATTTCGATCTAAAGATGGTCAAAGAAGGAAGAAACGTTCTTCTTGTCTTATACAACGCAACCTGCCATAAACATCAAACTGTTTTTAAAAATGTGAAACTGGTATTTTTACTCCCTAACATGACCTACAAGATTCAGCCTTTGGACCATGGCATAATCAAATGGTTTAATCTAGAATACCGACTATAAGTCCTGCAGTCGATCATCGCACGAATAGATGATAGTGCGAATGCGTCAGAATTGGCTGAAAAGATCGCCGTAGCCGACGCCGTGCAATGTTCCAAGTCTGCTTGGAGAGATTTCGATTCGGGTTTGGTGGTTAAATGCTTTGCAAGTTGTGGTATGACAAAATCCGGAATAGAAAAGCAGATTTTTTGTTCAATGAGACAAAAACTGCCGATAAAATAGTGGAACTTTCGAAGATTACAGGGATTGAATACGATCAGAAGGCCCTGGAGTGTGAGGACAACTTTTAATGTTTTGATGACCTCAGAGACAATTGGGAAGAACGCCTGATAGAAAATGTCGTTGCCCAAGGTAAGTGCAATTCGCTGTCTTTAAATATTTATCATTAAAGTTTAAAAACTTTGGAATAGGAAACATAAAATATGCATTTCTATTCGGGAACTAATTCAGAGTCTGAGAAGTAAAGTCCATTTGATGACGTCATTCAACAGGTCGAACCTACGATGACAGCCCACCAGACATTAAAACAAATAGATGTTATCATGGAAAATTCGGAAAACATCAAGGATATTTATATAGACGCTCTTTTCTCAGATATAAAAAATAAACTAGAGATAGAAGTACTGTCGAAAAAAGCCAAAAAAAAGAAAACAATCCGAAATTTCTTCATATTTTAAGAAAGTTCAAATTTTTAAAAATACGTAAGTAGTAGTACTTATATTATGCAATATTCGACAAATAACTCAATTGTTTTTCGTGTTTTTTTATTTTATAAAATTTTTAAATTTACTATAATTTGGGTAAATTCTTTTGGAAATATAATGCTGACAATTCTTTGAGCGACTATCTTTCTTAACTACCGTTTTGCAGCTTAACGGAGGGTGGTTGCTCTAGGGAAGTTTTATTGTAGTTCCTGTGATAGTTGTTGAATTTAATTCAATTAGAAATTCATAGAAATGCAATCCAGGAACCACTTTTATAAAAGCATTTTTATACATATAAAAATTCGATATTTAATTCCTTTTCGTGCCTTAAACTAATGAGTAAGGAAATCTAACGTGCCTTGGTAACGCTTGGCACTACCAAGTATTCCTTGGTGCCAATTTTTGGCGGGGTACAGGTCGTCCCTGCGCGGCTTGCTTACTTTCGCAGGCTGCTGGGTTGTTGTGATCTGCCCCTGAATTGTAAACGTACGGACGCGGAAAAGAAAACGACCCACAGCATTAAGTTGGACTTTCACTAGGGCAGTGGTGCGAAAACTTTTTCATTTCCGACTCCCCTCACTTTGTATTAATTTTTAATTACGATTTTGGAAGAAAAGCCTTATATTTTTTTATTATCAAATAATTGTCTTTGAATTTAGAGACTCACAAAAATATTTTCGCAACACACGGTTTGTGCACCACTGCACGAGGGAAGTGCTCCTGTCCATTTGTAATGCATCGCTCTACATCTTTCCAATTTTCAGCCCATCCATTTGGTTGGGTCATTCAGGGCAGGGCCGTAGAATACAAGTGCTGGACCATTGGACTTAGACGGGGCACGCGAACTTGGCGCCGGCGTTGCAGGCGCTGTGACGTCACGCGTGAACAGCTGGTCCTCTTCCCGCCATGCCCTGCTTCCCGCTCTTCTCAGTGTATGGACTAACCCTTGCTCTGCGTAGACTATTGCATTTAAAGCGCTAAAATCAGGTTATGTTGTTTCTCGCTCGGTTTAATTGTCAGTGGAAAGTGATTGTATTTATGGTGTTTAACTTTTAAAATGGTGAACTCTGCATTTCCTTTGTGCAGAAATGATTCCAGGAAAAGCAACGGTAAAAGTTTTCATCCGTTTCCAAAAGATGAAAACTTGTGTAAACAGTGGTTGTTTAATTGCAAACGACGACACCATGTGAATACTAAATATGCTAGATTGTGTAGTGATCATTTTTACAGTGACGACTATGAACATGATATGCGAAATATATTTGGGCTGCCTCAGCGAAGGATTTTAAAGAATACAGCTGTTCCGAGTCGAAATATTAACGAGGTTAGTGAAAGTCCTGAATTGAAGTCTATTAGAACAGCAAGGTATAATAAAGGGCAAATAAGGCAAGTAGCTTTAGAGCATAGTAAAACTTTGAATCCTAAAAAGTCTCGAGTAGATCTATCAGATTACACTGCAGCATTTACACATACAAATTTATATGAAGAACACTCAAATAACGAAAGTAAAGAATGTACGGTATGTAAAGAAAACAAAGACATATCCAATAAATTAAAAGAAAAAGTTGAGTCACTCAAAAAACAACTAATTCACTTAAAAAATATATGTAAATATAATCTGAAGAAAACATACAGTGTTGAAGTCCAATTATAAATTAAAGCAGGCTTTAACCCGAGAAAAAAGAAACATACGGCAAACAAATGTGGTAGTAATAAAAGCCTCACATTTTTAAAGAATGCTAGGAAAATACTAACAGAAACGCAAATCAATGCAATTGCAAACAGTAATAAGAAAATTAAATGAACCTCAGATGACATTTCTTGGGCAGTAGTTTTAAGGGCTCTAAACAGAAAGTCTTACGACTATTGGAGGGAAAAAATTAAACTCCCTCTTCCTTCCCCATCTACTTTGAAGCGATGGTGTTCAAAATTCCAATGTTACCCTGTAGTTTTAGAAAATGTCCTAAAATTGATGTTCAAGAATACTGTAAATATGTCCCCATTAGAAAAACTTGTATTTTGAGTTTCGATGAAATTCACATTGATAATAACATCAGCTATCACAATGGACTTGACCAAGCTTTAGGGCCACACTCGAAGGTTCAAGTTGTCCTTGCCCGAGGGATTTTATCTCCCTGAAACAACCAATATTTTACGACTTTAATAAAACCATGGACATGAAGCATTTTTTAAAAATAATTTGTAAATTAGAAAAATCTGGAATGTTGGTTTCATTTATAGTATCAGGAAAAACTTTTTTCATCCACCCGTGTGATGCAAATCGTAAAGTATGGGTATTTGCAGACATGCCGCATTATATAAAATTATTGCGTAATCACTTTTTGGATATCGGGCTTCTTTTAAATGATGGCACAGTTCTAAACTCTAATCTACTTATAGATCTATTGAAAGTGGACTGTGGTGAAGTAAGATTGTGCTACCAATTAAAAAACCACAGTTTCTTTTTGTAACAGGTAACGCAAGGCAAAAGGTAGGTCCCGCAAAAGCTGTATTTTCACGGACTTTTTCTAAAGCAATTTTAAAATTTCTAAAAGAATGAGAAAGCAGGCCATTTTTTTGAGTTAATAGACTCATTTTTCGATATAATGAATAGCAAATGCCCAAATTCCAATTCTTTACAACCAATGAACTCTGCTTTTGGACTTAACCCCCATATTTTTCAAAAACAGAAACAAGTTCTCAGCGAAGTAAACAGTACAATAAGAAGCATGAGGATTGTAGGGGAAAATCTTCTTCCATTTCAAAAAGGGCTACTTATATCAATACAGTCACTGTTCTGATTGTACGAAGAACAATCGAAACTTGGTATGAAGTATATCATGACCTCACGTTTAATACAAGACGTCTTAGAAAGCTTGTTTTCACAAATACAAGGGCTTGTTAGATTTAACGACCAACCATTCCCTAATAAATTAATCTACAGAATGAGGCAGCTGTTACTTTCTAACCCAGCCTTTCTCAAAAATCAAACACTTTGCAAGATTCTGAAATAAGCGTTTATTTAACTGCAGAACTAATTGACTCTGCTTTTGAGGACAATGTCATAGAAGAGATTAGTGCTAATCTTTATGGAAATGACACAACGTTGTCACAAAACAGTAATATAAAGATAAACTAAAATAACAAGCAGACCAATTCAAATGAAATTAACACTACAGGCGGAAAATGTTGGGCTGAAGAAAAAGCAATTAACTACGTAGCGGGCTACACCGCCCACAAAGTTGAGGATCAAGACACAAACTTAGGTGAAATTACAAAGTATATTACATATGAAAACGAAACTTGGATAGCCACATTGTCTTATGGAGGATTAACAGAACCAACAAAAGAGTGGAAAGCAGTTGTAAGGAATTTCGAAGAAGAATTCGTTCAAATGCATGGACGATCATTGGACAGAGGAAAATATGTAATTACAAGATTAAAGAATCACTTGGAAAAAAATATTCTGATGTGTACCCTGGTGCTATTGAACTTTATTCTAGGTTAAGGACTTTCATTAGGATAAGGCACTTAAACAGACAAAATTTAAGCACGCGTAAAGAGAAACAAAAAAATGAGCAGAAGGTTAAAATCAGCAAAGAAGTAAAATATAGCTTGAAACCATCTCAGTTAATCTTTTGTATCACAATGAAAATCAACATGATGTAAATAATTATGAAAATGTATTTTTATATAATGTAATGTAAACCATTTCGTGTACGTAGTTTTTAAATCACTACACTGTTTTAAAAATCTTTTAATAGAATAAAACAACACTATTGTATGCCAGAAAGTACCGTGATACTACTTTATAATATGATTATTGTGTCATAACTTTGAGTTAAATTTAAAAAAAAGTATTTGTTTTTGGTTTGTTTCTCATTAATAAACAAACCCATTGTCTCTTAAGATATGCTTGGTAAAATTAACTTAAATGTTTACAGTAGTTATTTATTGTTTGATTGTCTTTGATTTAGTACGAAAAGTCGCCTTGAGCGCAACAATGCTGAGAACAAAACTTGTAAAACTCACATTTTTTTGGTCGCGATTTTCCAGATTAACTTGAGAACGGCGGCAACTGTTGTCGCAACCATGGAGTCTAGGTATAGTAATGTAACCATGCGAAACACGGTGAGATCGATTAAAGTGCCACTTGGCGGCACACAACGGAGTTAGCGTTTCTATCTCGAAAACTGTACAAGATACGGGAAAAAAGTCAATTACAAAATTGTAGAGCGTCTATGAAGTGTGCTCCCTGTATTTCACGGTATTGACTCAGTAATTGTGCGAATACCCGCACAAACATTCTTGAACTTCTGACTACATTAATGAATAAATGACCAGATCCGAAAAACTTCCCAACACCTTTCGAAACAGGACTGATAGTTCTTTTGCAAAAAAATGGAAAGGAAAAAATAGTATAAACTCTTGCAGGGTTTGTTCTGTTCAGTGAAGATTCCAAAGTTAAATACTGATACGAGAGAGAAGAAGAGATCCTCCAGATGTGATTTTTAAAAGTAGGCATCGGGCTTATTTGCACAGAAACGGATTTCTTCTAGCATGATGCTTGGAATACTGTGCTCACCTTTGCTTTAAGATCTCTGTTGAAATTTTTAAATTTTGTGCTAAATTGTTTCTTCCCCACTGTAGTTCCACTTTAGGGAAGTGAATGTATAACTGTCATTTTTGTAAGCCAGGTTTTCAAATCTCTATAGAACGTTAAAAGTATTTATTTTAAGGAGTTTAATTTAGAATGGTGTTTGAGTAAGTACACTTTCTTCAATTTAGTTTAAAATATGTGCCAATGTTTCGTTCATAAGCAAACACTGATTAGTTACGAGAACGCTTAAACAAACTTTGTTAAAAGTAAGTGTAAATTGGTTTGATTCCAGATGTATAGTCTTAAGAAAATGGTAATATTTTTTATTCTGAAACTCGCTTAAACAGTTTATTGTCTTTTTCATTGTTGATATATAGTATTTTGTGATGAAACAAATAGGAATTTTGCGTTCTTTTTTAAGGAATCCGAATATAATATATCTCTTCATTTTTGACATTCTTTGGATAACCTGTGTGTGTGTGTGTTTTTGAGTTATTTCTTTAGCAATAAATATAATTTTAAAATTACTGGAAAACTATGCCAGATAAAATCTGAAATCTAATGTAATAATTTATTGAAAACTTAATTATTTATATTTACAAAAACATCTATATTGCAGCTTGTTTTATAAACAAGTTAGAATTACGTATGTCAAAGTGAATCTAGGGTTTGCAAAAAGTCAATTTTTATTAGTAAATAATACTCGCTGATCACAAAAATGACAATTTTTCTATCACTCAAGGATTTTTCACATATCGAAGAAGGCAATGGGCTATTTAATAAAATTAGTGTGAAATATTACTGAATGAAATACAGTGTTATTTCAACTAAAAATCAATTCTGAGTAAAAGGACAATAATAAATATAAAATACAATACTACACGAATAGCAGTAAAATTATAAAAAAAACTGTAATTTTACGCAAGCCAGAAACAAACGCTGAATCTCAAAATTTACACAAACCGAGCACACTATTTAATTCTTTCAAAATAAAGTGTTCAAGTTTTAGAATCACAACTTAAAAATTAAATTTTATTAGTACAGAAATTGAGGAAAAGAATTTACCACGAATTTTCTTCAAGAAGAATACATTGTTTACTGTATAGATATTCCTGGACTTATAACTAAATTATCTTCCACCACTAATCATGACCTATCTCAGTGAAGATTGCAGATTCTAACAAGGGAAGCTTAAACGTTATCTTTCTGCATAATGGTAAAGTTCTTGCTTAAATTCCTGTAGCCCATTCAGAAATTTTGAAAGAACTGTGCTAAAACCTTGATTTTCTCTTCATTAAAATAAAATATCAAGAATTTAAATTTGAAATTTGGGGTGACTTTAAAATTTTGACTATTCTTTTAGGCCAGCAAGGTGGCTATACAAAAATGTCTTGTCCCCCATATAAATGGGTTAATAGATAAAAAAACCAACACTGTATAAGAAAATAATGGTCTCTATGAAATTTTAAATTTAGGATACAAGTAGGTGATTCCGCTGAACTTAATGGAACCAGGACAAGTCGTCTTACCACCCTGGCATATAAAATTATAGCTGAAAGCTTTAAATGGTGGTTGCTTTCAATATTTAATTGATAGTTCTCCGCATAGTTCTGCAGGTAACATGAAAGAAAGTGCGTTCGTTGGTTCATATATAAGACGGTTAATGAAGGATCAAAAATTTGAGAGCAAAATGAAATCGATCAAGAAAAAGCATGAGTTAGTCTCAAAGACGTCACTCAGAAATTGTAAAGAAATGACGCGGATCCTATCTATAACATGAAAGTAGAAAAAGGGCTGCAGAACTTAGAAGATATGTTTCCTGCCATGAGCTTAAAAATACATTTTTTGCACTCCCAACTTGAGTATTTTCCAGAAAATCTTGTTGTACTGAGCAGTGTAGGTTTGTCAGTTCATTAACAAGCAGTGTTGCAAAATTTATGTAGACACAAGTTGTATAAAATTTTGTGGGGATTATTTTTGTATCTATTGATGATATTCTAAAAAAATTGATAGTTTTTTTATTTATATGCAAAAAACTAGGAAAATTTGTCTTCATGTTTTATTGGCTATAACTAAAATTCCTACAAAAGTTTTGATGGCGAATCACAGATTTGTAATCAACACCCTGCGAAAGATGAAAGAGTAAAAATTACAACTCCTACAGATTCTGATTTAAAAAAAACTATTGAATGATTGCAAAAAGCGAAAATAAGCCGAATAAGAAAGGCAAATGCGGAAGTCCCGCCAGCCGAGAGCTGTGAATGTCGCACCTCGAGGGCTTCTAATTTCAAATGAATAAAAGGTTGCTTTTTTCTTCCGACTGAGCGCTCCGCGTTGCTCAGTTCTCGAATTTTGCAACCTCGGAGTGGCAGAACTCTATGAAGCTCTGGTCTATCTCTCTCTAAATTTTTGATTCATTTTCCGTCTTCTTTTTAAGTTTATTTCACTATTTTGCCATTTCCGTTGATAATTGAACTAAAAGAAAGCCAATTAGAATAAAAAAGAAAATTCTAATTTCTTTTTAAAAATTCGGGTGGAGACTGCAGCTCTGCACCCCTAATGGACGAGCCTTTTAAGAAGATACCAAACATGTCAGAAGCGCTTATAAGGTCCTTAAGACTAAGGGGGTGCTTAAAAAATGAACCAGCTTGAAAATCTGAAGAAAATAACCATTCTTTTGAAGAGAAAGTAAAATAAATTTGCATAATTTTTTAATATATTTTAGATATGTATATGCGATTCTTATTCGATTTTTTGAATTAATTTTTGTAAGTAAATTTAAGTGAAATAATGAATATATTTTAAAATGTTTATACGATTTTTTTTCATAACTGAAATAAGAAATTTTAAATTTCGCAATTGTAAAAATATTATCAAGTGTTACAGAGAAAATGATATTATTTTTAAAATCGGCATGACAAATATCATATAATTTACAAAATTTTATTTAAACCCCAATCAAAAAGTTAGATTTCGCAGGCCTGTGTTATCTTTTCCAAAAAAAGACTAACATATTTTGGTCTAATTGCACTGCACTATAAAGAACAAATGTATTACATCTGACTAAGACTCAAATGTAGCATAGAAAACTGCCACTGCATCTTTGATATAAATCGACAATGAATTCCTTTTATCTTAAATAAAACACACCTTTTCCCATTAAGACCATTTAACAGAAAAAATTTTATTAACTCTTGAAATATTAAAAAAATATTTCTATTAACTCTTGACATATTTTCTGCATGGAAAAAAATTGAAATTACATTTTATTTTGTATTTTTCATTCCTTGAGGACAAAATTTATCTGCATAAATATGTATAGGACGATTTCTTCCAGAATATCCGAAATTGAATGTTTAGAAGTTTAATTAATTTATTTTTTAATTATTTATTTAATTTTTTGTTCAGAAACGACAAAAAAATTTGCATTCGTATACAGTTGCATTGTAAAAACTATTTTTTATATCTCAATTTTTAAAAATAACTTTTCTCTGAAATTATCATCCAGCGTTCTGGATATTCAATGCAATCTATTTAACTCCTAAAGATAACTGAAGAAACCTCTAGTTGTGATAATTTTTAAAGCGATAAGAGCGGATTTTATTCATGAACACAAAATATCGCCTTTTTTAACTTTGTAACATGATTACATTCAAGTATGTTTAATGGACTTATCAGTGATTGCTATTCAACTCAGAAAAAAAACAGGTAAAAGAAGTTTCTCAAGCTACCAGCTCCTACTCTAAAATCCACTGATAACCCTCTCCATTTCAATTCATTTCATTTTGTTTTCAAAAGGCGAGTGATCTTCATAAAATAGGGGTGTAAAGATTTCTGGTTTGAGTCATTATTTAATCCCTTTTTTTACACTGTTTAAAGAAGCTTACAAATGTTTTATTGTCCTTTTTCCTTAAAACATTTTACAAGCAGAAGTTTATTTGAATCTCTGTTTTCAGGCCAGAGATACATGGTGATCCAAATACACACCTCTATTTGTCTACTGTTCTTTGAAATGTGATGCATTTACCAGCTTTCTCCCAGTTATACCTGTTATTTCAATTCTACTATACATGTTTTCTAATTGTATGTATATGTTTCGAAAATGGCTTGAAAGTCATAGAGTTTCAATCGAACACTATAAAATGTCTTGTAGCACTTACTTTACTATTATAAGATACAAATATTCGATGGTACTTTCATCCTTTGACAAGAATATATCTTTAGGGTTAAGGATGATTTTAACCAGACACTTAAAACATAGCACTTTCTTTTCTCATCATATTTTAAAGCCATAGGTATTACAGTGAATCCTAGATACAAGAATTTTAGTTTTTCTGAATGGTTGCTGTGATTTCGAATAATATTGAGACATTTTCAAATATTTCAGATGAATAACACAAATTTATTAAATAATTATAGCAAGAACTACATTTCTAACTCTCTATTTAGATACTATATTGGTATAATCATTTTTTTTGGCAGGGAATTCAGAGAGTTTCTTTTCAATAGAAGCTATCAGCAGCCACGTTAAAATGGTGTTTTGCATTAAAGAAAATTAAATCATCTATTGAAAAGGCGCAATAATTCTCGACTTAACGTCTGACATTTTGCTTACTAAATAACACAGTAAATATTACATCAAATTTCTTTTGGGTCAATTTCACACTTTCATAGTTTATACATTAAAGTAAGTAGAAATAAATATTAAGATGTGAATGAATATGTGCTTTTTTTTTTTGATAGTTCACCATATTTTAATTCAATCCTTTTTCTATATATATTTTCATTTCAGAACAAAACTGAGAGGGAATTCTCAGACAATAAATTCTCTAATTTTAGTTTGGTCTTTTTTATATTCAGGCTGGTAAACAAAATTAAGTCCTTCTTTTTTGAAAGTACTAGGAAGTAAACAGAGTGAATTTCATTTACTTCCCAGTTTGGAATTTCAATAATGTTGGCTGTATGAATGTACTCTGTTTTATAAACAGATTGCATTTTATTACGTAATTATATATTTCAACAACAGAAACGACCAAGGAGTGGAGAAAATTTGTAGGTATTTCCCTACCAAGAATTTAACACATAATGTTCGACAAAAGCCCAGAAAAATAATTGTTAATTAACAAATCTCTACGTTCCAGGTGATATAACTGCTATTTCAAGTAATGCCATTGTAAGCATCCCATGTAGAAGAGGTACTATACATGATCGTTCGCAAGTTGAATAAATAAAAGGCGAACCAACATATTCACTTTTTTACTCTTTGGAAATAGATTCGGAAAGGAAATATCTAAATATTTTTGAAAGCCAGATGATTTATTTCAATAATATAAAAAAAGAAATATTACACATGTTGCGTTTGAAAAAGTTCAGTGACTGGTCTTATAATATAAGGGAAATAGATAAAGAAACAAATACTGCTGACTAGCATTCAAAGTAATCGCCATTAGCTACAATACACTTTTGACATCAGAAGTTTGTACATCTGCTGAGAAACTGTCAACCAAATGCTTCTTCTTTATCGCTCAAGCATCGTTGCTCTGTACGTTGTTGGATCTGCGCAATGTCAAGCAGAAGGCCTTTCAGGACCTCCCCTTTGAGGCGAATTAAATACAAATCTGCAGGAACATATCTGGAGGTGTTCAAAAAACTGTACCCGCATTGTAGCGAAGAGTGCCTAGGTTTCTCAGTGTGCGGGTGAAATTGTTCCACAGACAAGACATTTTAAATATTCAGCAATTACAACGATGGAATGACCGGAAACGTTTATAGTAAATCAACAATTTTCTCTTTTAAAATTACTAAATCTATTAAGCTAAACTACTTTTTAGCGGAAACAAGTCACTAGAATGATTGCCTGTGCAAAAAACACAAGGAATTGTCAAA
>BGPR01012667.1:7782-44095 GCA_013235015.1 Araneus ventricosus | reverse complement strand
CCATTTACCGACTCATTATCATCTGAATTTCAGTAAATACATCATAGTCGAGCGTCGCATCGGCCTGTCATTTCATCAAGAATGCATACAAGAAATAAGCCCAGAGACCAATAAGGTTGAGGAACAAGAAGAACTTGACGAGGAGAGCAGAAAGAACCACCGTTTCTTCATCATTAAGGTCCCCCCTCTTTCCCCTAATCAATCAGATTTTTCCTTCCAAGAACGTGACCGGAAACCAAATGGCATTAATAGCCATCATCTGAGAAGGAGTTTATTATATTATTACGCTTAATAACAGGCACACAAATAATAATAACAGTCCAGCTTCTCCGGTAGGTTCCACTCTAAAATATTCTAAAGGATTCTCAAGTGCGAAAAAAATTAGAAAGCTCTTTAGAGAGCCGACATGAATTTTAAGCGAATTCGGAGAAGGATCACTTTTAAAAAGAACGGCGCTAACTTTTTTGCTTCTTGTATACATACATATAAATGCACCGAAATGAAATTCATAAATTCATACCCATCTACAACGGAAGGGCGTTTTAAATCAGCGAATCCAAAGAACCGATCTTGGAGATATAAATTAGTAGCTTAAGGGTTCCGGAAAGCCTTTGTGAGTGGTCACTAGCAACCTTCGTTAACATTCTGGAATTATCTGATGGTATCATGGATTGCTTTTCTGTCTGTTGCGACAATCCGATTTCTATAAATGGGGACTTTGGCGGCGGTGTCTACAAGAACTGTGCTGTCAGATTGTTATATATTGATGCTAAAGAAGCAAGGTCACAATAAATGACACAGTACGTTAAGTAAAAATTCTAATAGTTTTAAGGTTTAAATTTATGGCATTCATAAAGTTCATGTGTAATTAAAAATAGTTTCGACTTTGTAGGCATGTGTAGTTGAAAGAATCGTTAAAAGGATTAGGAAGCTTAATGCATTTTATTTTTATTTTGTCTTTGAAATTTATTTAAAATGTTAAAAATAATTTAGAATCATTGTTGATCCACGGCCTCGTTAGAAATGAATGGAATTATATATTCAAATCACACTGGAATTATACACTCAAGTGGATGAAAAAATTGAACCCAAACAAAGAATGCAATTTATTTTCTCTTCATTTGAATCCATAGATCAACAGCGATTCTAAAAAATAAGTGATTTTAAAGTAATATATCAAAAAATAAGATACATTTGATTTTCTAATTCTTTTTAAATCACACAAAGTTAAAACAATTTTAAATGGTTCCCAAATTGTACGACTACCCTATGTATTTAATTTTAAATCTATGGCAGATATTGATCCGTGATCTTAAACAGGTTGTTAGTTTCTGCTTCCAACTGACGTGGAAATATATTCATTTAATTAATGTAAAATGAAAGGTGATTTTATTGTACGTTGCAAATCATAAATTTCTGAAATTAGAAATTGCACAATACTGTATTGTATATATAACACTCATACGTTTAAATGAAATTGAAATTATACTGGTTGATTTTACAAGCAACAGGAAGTTTGATTTTTGCCCATTCACAAAGAATTCGTGTTCTATAAGTCACAGGTTTACACATTTCGTATATATCACAGGTTTATTCCAAATTCATTCATCACTGGCGTACTCATTGAAACGCCCACAGACTCGGACTTTTTTAGATTTCAAATAACTTAGAATAAAACCTGGAGGTCTTAGTGAGTAATATTCGTGCGAAATTTATGATTCCGTAACTTCATAGGGACTCGCAATAAATTTCTTTGTTGTCGTAATGATGGTTTTGGATTCAAATTTGCTGAAAATCAGCAAATATCACCTGGAGTCAACTTCTCTCTTCACTCACTTTTGGATGGTTGTCTAAGTCTGTATAGGTTGCTTTCCAACAGGAGCTCGACTTTTGCAGTAAAACAAAAGAACATCCGTCTTCCTCTGTCGAAGCAAAGAGGAAATTATACACAACTATTAAAAGACAAATTAGTAATTTAAAATGGAGAATAAAATTAAACGAAGTAAAAGTAATTATTTAAGTAAATAAATACAGGTTCTTACATGAATTTCATAATGTTTTTCAACAAAAATAAATGTAACAAAATAGTTTTTTAACATTCATTTGAGATTAACATTAGTTAAGTTTCATTCTAAAATTTAATAACAACTAAGTGTATAGCATTCCTCTTTTATCTTTACTAGAAGGTTCACAACTGAGTTGGTAGTGCATACATATGAGCATTACTAACATCTACGTGATCAAAGCATTACTAGTTGCATATTCATTTATACAGTATACTTAAATACTTTTGTCGTCCCGAAATTGTATGAAACGCTTTTAAAATGTGTTGAATATTTTATTTATTAAACTTAGTCACCATATTACACTCGTTCTACGGAATATCTGAAATTTGACAAAAAAAAAAAAGACCATGAAAAAGAAAACCAAAAGAATGTTATGGATCTCTTAATTTTTCTCACCGGATTCAAGGTCAAGACGGTATAAAATTTTGCCCTATTTATGATTTCTATGAAAAATATGTAATTAATGAGAATATGTGTAGGATTTATGGAGTGTTATAATGAAGTGGAAAATTCAGTAGCAAAAACTATTCTTTCAGAGTTGTACATTTTAATATTTAAATTATATTATCATATACATAATTTTTGCGCAGGAAGAATGTTGAAAACCAAGGTATAGTACGATGTTCGCTGCTACAAAAAATGTCTCTTACGAGGCTGAAATTTTCATCTGGCTGATTTTTTTTTTCTTCGTCTTCTTTTTTCTGATACGTGATTGACGACACTTATATGAGAATCTCAAAGAAGTGTATTTTTCAAGTCCTACCAATTTTGGAAAACACTTTTTTTTAAAGGCCAAGGTCGAAATGTTTATAACTTTATTTGAGCAGGCTAATCTAACGTAAAAATGATGCTAACCTGAACTATTTCAATTTTTATCTCATTAAGTCAAAAGCGTTAAGTCTTATTAGTGACCTTGGGATTTAAGCGATAATACATCAAACACTAAAGCTTGTGGCTTTCATATCGGCCACTAGTGAATAAAAATGGAACTTTCAATAGAAAATTCAGTATATGTTACTAGGACTTAATGTGTTGTAAATGCAGAAAGCAATGCGAAAGTAAAACTGGATAAAAGTAGTAAACTAATACGAAAAGCTAATATGATTTCAAACCATTCGTTTACTTGAACTAATTTCAGATTAATATTGGATGTTTTGCCTTGGTTTCTTGACTTCCAACCGATAGCTATAATAACAGTTAAAACGGAAATGACAAAACCTGAACACCTTGTTTAAATTAGGAAAAAAAATCCTATGGATTTAAAAAACGGGAAAAGATTAACATGGATGTTTCTACCGATAACATTGGCAATATAACCGTTGTTATCTGGAAATGATGTAAGACTAGAGTATTGAAATGTGGACAAAGGTAAACCAAGCTTAAAATGCCAAAAATTTCAACTTCATAACCATTTTTAAAAAATAAATTCAGTTAATTACTAAAATTAATGAACCACATTTTGCTTGCAACTGAAATGAATTTGAACAACACCATGTTCAACTCTTCGCTTGTGACGATCGCGTAGAAGCTGAATTGAACCAAAATGCATTTGAACTACACCATGTTCTTACTCTTTGATTGTGGCCATCGCGTAGACGATGGATTGAACCAAAATGCATTTGAACTATACCATGCTCTTACTCTTTGATTGTGGCCATCGCGTAGACGTTGAATTGAATCAAAAGAATTCACCCCGAGTTAAGAAAGAGGGAGGTTTGCGAACTCTCTCGTGCGCGTCGTCCTGTTGTTTGGTGCCGGCTGCTATAGAAACCACACTGGTGGAACCGGTGAATAGGTCACGTGAGTTGCACGCACGTATGACCATCCCTTTAAAAAAGGGGGGACCAGGTGGAAATTGAGGATTGAGAAGCCTTTCATAAAGGCCTCTCTTAATTGGTGGAAGGGTACTTACATTAACTTTTGCATTTCTATATTTGAGCTTAATTTAAAATGTATAAAGGAAGTTAGAGGTTACAGGTGGTTTTAATTTAAGCTGATGAGATCGATTTTAAAAGTGGAATGTTGTTGTAAACTTTTTTATGGAATGATTCTTCTTAAATTAGTGGTTATAAGATAGTGAAGTAATCTAAAAATAGCACCAAGGAAAATGAGAAACTGGGTTAACCTTTAAGATTAGGAGTGAAAATTAAGGAAATAGTATGTAATTCACACTATTCATTAAATGTATTAAGTCGTAGTTACATGTATTAAAAACAGTTTTAGGACGCTTCTTTTAAAATATAGTGATAACAATTTAGGTATAATTTAAGTTTTAGTATATTTTCCAGATGTTTTATGAAACATTCCTCTTTATGTGAAAGGGGTGAATTAGTATAAAAAATAGTTGAGTCTAGCATTAAAAAATCTCGGAACTGGTATGCTTGTCATACAATACAATGATTGAAATTTAAGATATGGTCACAATTAGATTTAAGACACAGCAGGAAAAATTCACAAGAAATTAAGGCAGCAAATTAAGAAACATTCATCAAAAATTCCTTCTACCTCAGTTACTTATAACAAAAACGAACTGAGGTAAGAATAACACTAGAGAAAAGGAGAAAATAGAGTTGATCTTTTAGAATGGAAGAAAAAATATACCATGTATGTCGCACATTCCAATATGCGTATTAAGACAGTTATACTTCAGATACTAATCCCCGTACTGAAAAAGCAGGAAAATTAAGGAATCCAGAGAAGAAAACTAGTTATTAGCAATTTCAGGGAGCGTTTACGCAACTGACACATTTCCATGTGAGATTTATATTAAACCATGAACTAAAAAAGATAATCAAAAATCAAATAATTAAAAATATTTCGCTTTATTTGTAAACAATTTTTGGGCGCTGGATCTTAAAAGTGATTACAAAATGATCGCTTTTCCAGATTATGATCTGAGCTATTTTAAGTTGTCGATCTGATTAGCTAGTTTATTCGTGGTTATTTCATGCATATTATAATTAGAACCATTAATAGTCTCTATTAATAGAATAAGTACATAATTTGACGATTTAAATGTACTTACAAATATACCCCATTTCTCATTATTTGAAAAAAAAAATACTTTTATGAAAAGAATTTTTTATGCTATGCGTCTTCTTGGGATAATTCAGTTTCTTCATGTATGGTAATACTTACTGCTTTAATTGAAAAAAATGAATGAAACTCTTGTAGCGATTCTTAAACACTTGAAAAATTTTGAATCCGAAAAGAAAATTCTGAATGCTCAAGTGCTCTTTCTAAAATTCTTTAGTCTATAAAATAAAGCTTTATAAACAGATGATATGGCTTCATATATTTTGTCAAGCTGTAATAATAAAATAATCATTATAAGAAAAATAATGATATTTTACTTAAAATGATCTTTTTCTTCTTTAGAATTTTTGTTGATTATGTAAGGAAATCTGGAACAAGATGTGTTTTGCACCATCTACCTGAGACTTCAAGTTTATGAAGACATATAGAAGAGATTCAAAGTTTATTTAAACAAATATCTGTAATAATTCATGCCATTAACTTCTTCAAAAGCTTGCTTTATTATCTTTAGCTTTTTGAGGTGCATTCTCCCTTAATTTCATCAACTTGTTCCTAACCACATTAAATTATTCTACGAATGCAGCTATGTTCATTAGCATCATGTGTTTTACCAGCATATTACGCAACAATAAGACGACATTTGAACAATACCGAATTTAACGTCATCTGTTTTTAGAGTTTTTTCTTTGATTTAAACTGTTTAAATTATTTTATTATTGGCAAAAAGAGCACATATATTGATCTTTTTTTTTTTGTCTAGTATTGTGTTAACATCAACAAGTACACATCAGCTCCTCCAGCGATTTTAGTAATCTAATCACCATTAACATCATAAGCACAAACAAATAACTTAAAAGGAAGAGTTAATCCCTCTTACTGGATTTAGGTTTGATTTTTGAAAATTTACTAAACGAGGTTGCAATCATATCAAAATGTTCTGTAAGCTGCCATTCACCTGTAACCAAAATGTAACCTCAATAGCAATCTTTGGAAGAGTTTGAATACAAGAACATTTTAACAAAATCAATCATATCTTCAACTTTTTTTGAACGAGCTGTATTAGCTTTTGATGTCCTCTTTACGTAGTTATCAACCCACTCAGTTTGACAAAGTTACAACGTAATGCATTAACTCATCTTTCAGCTCTAGCTATTTAATCTTCATTATTACTGCCCTGCCATTAAGAAGCAAATCTCAAGAACACAACAAGCAAGTTTAAAATAAGCGTAACTCTCTCTCTTACTGAAGATTGTTTTGATTTTTATTAGCTTATTTAGGAAGAATACGACACCCATTGAAGAAAATTATTTGAACTAAGAAAAGGAATGTCTTAATTTCTTTTATTTTGAATATTTTTTACTAGTTTTTTGGATTACTAAGTAAAATATCCACATAGATTCCTCGTCAAACATGTTTTACTATTTTTAACTTTATTATTTTATTTTCCTTTGTCCAAAAAATTTAACTAGCTTCTGCCCTCCATTATGTCTAAAAGGACAATAGCATATCCTACAAATTTAGTTATTTCAATTTCATTGACAACAATTCTCATTAAAAACATCTTGAACACAACAAAGAAGCTTTAAGAAGGCATTAAGCTCTCTGATTGGATTTGGTTTTAATATTTACATGGTTATTAAACACAGTTATAATCATAACAAATTTAAGATTTTCTTTAGGAGCGTAAAGAAACTTTGAAAAAAAGTATTAATTATTAACATTAAAAACTGAAATGTTTAATCCTTACCAGAGATCTGACGTGATAACAATGGAAGAAAATCAAAGTCTCCGATTTCTTTTCCGAGCATCTTTTGTAAGGACCAATTTGATTCATATTAACTCTTCCCACTATTCTAGCTTTCTTTCATTAACATCATTAAGAAGCAATTCTGGTACAAATAAATAATATAGTTTAAATAAAACTTCAGTCTCTTCGACTGGAGGAAATTAAATTTTTTTAAAGCACACGAACCATGATTAAGCATAAAAATAACAAAATGGCTTTCAGTAAACTCACTTTTAGCAGAAAAAAATAACCTCAGTAATAATCTATAAAAGAGACGCAGTGCAACAGCATTTAAAAAAAAAATCAAAATGAGTGCCTTCAATTCCTTTTTAAAAATGTTTTTCCTCCAATTTATCAAACCTCTTTTAGTAGAGTAACAGTCCATACAATTGGACTAAGCTACATTTAAACACCTAAACCTTTTCTTCGATCCTGTGTTGCTAATCTTCATCAACATTATAAAAAACCAAATTTCATCATAAACACAATAAACAAATATATTAAAGGAAGCATTAATCTCTTTGACTGAAGTTGGTTTTAACTTTTACAAGCTTACCGGCATGTTAAAATGACATTTTTCAGAGCTCACATTGAACTAAAATATTAACTCATTAATAATCTATGAGAGCTTCAATGCAACAAAAATATTCGAACAAAATCGAAAAATTTTAAGTTTGCAATTTCTTAAATACGTAAACACCCCACAAAATTCGACTAATTTATACTTAAACACATTAACCTTTTCCCCGATCCTACGTTGCTAATCTTCATTAACATCATTAAGAAGCAAATCTCATCATTAACACAACAAACAAGTTTAAAGAAAACATGAATCTTTCTAGCTGCTGTTGGTTTTAACTTTTACAAGCTTACAAGCATATCAAAACGACCTTCCATATAGTTCTCTTTTCAGTAAAATGTAACCTCACTAGTAATTTATGAAAGAGTTTCAATGCAACAACACAGATTCGAGCAAAATCAAAACTGTTGTATTCAATTTTTTTGAGCAAGTTTCCAATATTTCTTAGCTTTTTTAATAAGTAAACATCCCACAAAATTCCACAAGTTTTACTTAAACACATTAACCTTTTCTCCGATCCTGCGTTCTAATCTTCATCAACATGATTAAAAAGTGAATTTCATCATAAATACAACAAACCAGTTTAACGAAAACATTAATCTCTTTAAACTGGAGTTGATTTTAACTTTTACAAGCATATCAAAATGACGTTTCAAAGAGCTCACTTTTAACTAAAACGTTACATCAACAATAACCTATGAAGAGTGTGACAAAATAAATTTGATAATTCTAAAATGGTGTTTTAAATTTTTGAGCAATGTTCTTTAGATTTGAGAGAGTTCTTTTAATAAATAAACATCCCACAAAATTCCACTAAGTTTTACTTAAACATATTAACCTTTTCTCCGGTCCTGCGTTGCTAATCTTCATTAACATCATTAAGAAGCAAATCTCATCATAAACACAACAAACAAGTTTAAAGAAAACATTAATCTCTCTGACTGGAGTTGGTTTTAACTTTTACAAGCTTACAAGCATATCAAAACGACCTTTCAGCAACCAAAAATGAAGCTTAGAAAATTAAAACAAAATTAAACACCATCAAAGTTAATTCCTGTTGCTGAATGAATGAACTCAGTGCATCTTTACTCATTAAATGACCTTCTATCCATCCAGCTGCTACTACTTTTATTACTATTATTTTTTTAAGCTCTTACAGGTCGTCTCCCGCCGAGCTTTATGATGGAAAAGAGCCCAAGAATTGATGAAAATGACTCGGCTCGTTGATGGATCGTGTTTTTAACCTTAGCGGGAAATTAAAAATTCCGTCGTGCGAAATTCTCTATGCTGTTTCCCATTAAAAAAATGAAAAAGGATATTTTTTGGCCCACCTCTTTGAATGCTTCTTTTAATATGACTCCTATTTTCAAGAGAGCTGAGCTTTAATCGTTCCGGTTGATTAGCAATGACCTCGACTTAACACTTTTACACAAGCCCATCTTTGTATTCGAGCTTTGAAACTCGGAATTGTTTCATTTTTTATATCTTTTTCTGTGTGGTGGTGCGTGTGTTTGGAGGGATTTCTTTTATTTTCGAGGACTTGTTCGTGGCGTTGTTCTTAAATAATGTCGTAAAACAGGGTAGGTAAACGCGTTGCCAAATTGTGTAACAAAATTAGGAGTTAAAAGTATCACAAAGCGTGCATTTTAGTGGAGACTGAAAAAAGGTGCGGAGGTATCTAACGATGCAATTAGTGTATGATATGAATGTAAAACATGAGATTGTATTACAAAGATTTGAAAACATTAAATATGTGGGTTTTTTTCGCTTGAATTCTTTATGCACCAAAAGACATATTACATAGAAATCTGACCTGAAAAAAAAAGTAAGACCTCTTTCCTGAAAACACTTAATCTTATCGTAGTAATTCCCAGTTGCCTAATAGAGATGTTATAGGCGAGTAAAGAAATTTAGGTATTTTACAAAATTTCTAAACGAAATATGAAGCATTAATTTTATTTTTATATTTACGTACTGACACAAGGCATTCTACTGAAGAGGATTTCTTAAAGTCTTCAAATCCTTTCAAAAAGATTTTCGCGACTGTGTCTAAAAAATTTTGCTACGACTACATATTTAGAAAATAAATAAGAAAATTATTAATATTAAAGAAACCCTTATTCACAGTAATACATGCACTGATATTTTAATGCGATCATTTTTAAGTCAAGTTGTTTTCTTTGACTACATTCTCTTGCAAACGTTCAGACTATTTTCTAGAATATATTTTCTTACAAAGTGTATTTTCTTAAAAACTTCTTTAGAACTTTCTTTTAGAATTTTGACAGACAATTTAAATTATAAGGAAAGCTTTTCTCAGCACACAGTAACACTCGAATTTGGCATTTTATCTTTTTTTTCAAGCAAACAAAATACAGAAGGTCAGCTAGATAAAAAAAAAAAACGGAACCCACGTTAATCGATATTTATTATAGCAGCTTCTAAATATGAATAATAGATTAAAAGCACAGTTTTATCTGTAAAAATTAATAATAATTATAATATTAACACTTCTTTATAGATTTTGAGTATTCTTTCAGTCAGCATCCTCTTTGAATATACAGAAGAGAGTGACAGCAACGAATTAGAACAGTGTGGAAACTTTGCTGTGAATTTGTGATTTGAAAATCATTGCTGTTCTTGTATTTACTAACTCAGTAATACAAAAATCCAAAACGTTTGAAACGTTTCATTGTATCTATAATAATATTATACTGAAAACAACTTAGATATTGTAGAGTGCATTTAGAAGGCAATTTTGAATTAGCCTAGTTGAATTAATTTCCAAGATTTCATTGCTGTTTTTAAGCTTTTGTTTTATTTTGAGATTATTGGTCAAGCGCATTACTAGTTTCTGTATTTGGTAAGTAGCAAGTTTGTAGAGATATTTTGCTTCAAAGACATATTTGATGGATAATAAATAAAGAAACTTATTTAACTGAGTGTTTGTGTTTTATGTATTTAAACATACATAACAATAAAATATCTGTAATATTCTATGATGAAAAATATAGAACGTAACTGCACATTAGAACTGACACAGTTATCAATACAGGACATATAAAACGGTACAGCAACCACAAAAAATATTTGAAAGAACATTGCAATCACAAAGTCTAAACAATACGAGTGGCTTCGGCATTTTTGTGGCAAAGCAAGAAATTTCACATATAGTAATATGTACTATATGTGAAATTACTTGCTAATATATATTAATATGTTTTTAAGCATATTAGTATTTTTAATACAAAATGACATGGCAAGTAAAAGAAAGAGAAGACGCCGAAAATTCCTGACATGAAAATTATATAAGTTCAATTTCTATTGAATTATAACAGAACAAATATTAAGATTTCGCAATCGAAATTTGCAATCATTCCTGAAAACTGTATATATGAAGCAAATGCATCATCAATAATATATTTCTTTTTCATGTAGAAAGAAATCTCATTTTTTTATCTTCAAAGGTTACGTTGCAAATATAAGAGAGTATTCTTTAATTTGATCATACAGAAAAAGAATGTTCATTTGTTATATAAAATATTATTCACTTTATACAAATAGCAGGCAAAGGTGATCCCAGGATGACTATAAATTTACTATACCGATTTTATTTTAATTTTGAACCAAACATATATTTAATTATAAATTTACCTATGTTAAAAGTAAAAATATGATTAAGTCTTATAACTAGACGGCCGCTGATTTTGTAACTTTACATGAACATGTAATCATATACTATAAATTAAAATGCATATTTTTGTGCCGATTAAATAATTTTAAAAAATGCTCAAAGTGTTTACACATGTTTTATTATATTAATTGAAATATTAAGTATATTATGACATTTTGCAATTTAATAAATATATGGGAGAGAATTGTAAAAAATATTTTTAAATATTGTAACCTTTAAAATTAAAAATGTATTATATAATCAGGGCTGGCTAAAGCTGATTTGCAAAATTCTAAGACGATTATCAGAGAATTGGGAACCCTTTTCCTCAATTATTTATTAGGTAGGTATTTTCGCTGAGTTATAGGTGCTGAAATTCTTAGTTATGGTTCTGGTAGGGCAACAAACTACTCAAGCCCAACGCACTCAATTTTGTTAGGACGACCCTGATTACTAACATGTATCTCCTCACTGTAACTATTTCTGCACTCCAATAGAAACTCCGATGAAACATATGATATATATAATAGAAGTAGAAAATCCAATTCCTTTAAACGAAAAGGAGAGCTCACGTGTAAAATTATACAATTATACGTCTGTATGCAAGACTTCAAAGTGAAAAAAAGTTCCCACGCAATGTTAAGATACACCTATTAATCTATCAAAGAATGAAAAAAAAAAAAAATCATCATCCTTTACGGGAAAGGAAAATTATCCCAATACCCATTCTCCTTCAAAAAATAACAACCGTCTTCGCTCTTCTGGAAAGAATTTATCCTCCTCACTTCAAATGTATATCTAGTGAAAATATTCTGTTCAGGAGATCTTATTTTGTTCCTTAAATGCTCTTGAAATGAAGAACAACTGAGTTGCTTACACGTAAATTATTCGGTTGCAATTTATTTTATTTAAGAAGCTCGAAATTAGGTGTAGGGAGATTAAGTATACTACTATCAGACCGCTTTAAATAATTTTAAATAATTTAAAACAATTAGAGTGGCATTTGTTTAAGCCTATGTGATTTATAAAGGAGATGTATCTGGTAACTAAAAAAAATTGAAGATAACGATTTTAAGAATGGATTCCCGAAATTTAGAACCCAAATTTCATTTCATTACAAAGCAGTTTATTTACAGAAATTTTCCCTTGAAGTTAGTTGTTTATCTCATTCAAATGTCAGACAACAGCGGCTGAAAGAAACCTATCCAGTAATCCGTGTGAAACGGAAAGAAAATGCGTGTGAAAGATAATGTGGTGTAAAAGAAAACATGTGGAAAATCGTATACTGTCAAATATCAAGAAATTCTATGATGACTCTAAATTATTTGAATTTGTCCCTTAGTTTTACAAAACAGAAATTCGTCCATATTGACACCCACAGTCTACCAAAATTATTTTAGAAAGATCATTATTAAATTTGATTTTATATTATCAATATACAGTTTTACAGAAACGCTCTATTTTCCTAATAACAATTTTATTTATTAAGTGTTGAAGCCAAAAAGTTGTAGTGCCAAAAATGTAGGTTGAGATAATTTCCATAAAGATAAAAACAATAGTTTTCATTCAATATAGAAGATATGTAAGTAGAAGCTTAAACTAACATTTAATTTTGATGAAAAGAATATGAAAAAATACATTATAATAAATATATTTCTAATAAAAGCCCCTTTTGTATAAAATATTTACTACATGTATACTTACTGAAAATAATTATATCATTCAAAAAGAACGAATGTGTATCTCTTTCAATACAATGCTAAACGGTCAAGATACTTGAATGAAATTTAGCATTCAAAATAATAAGTATAAATTTCATGTATTTTTTGCATGATAATAGAATTCATTTATTATGTCCATTCTGCACATGGAACAATAATCAAAAATCTTGCTTAACCTATATTCCCTATCCCAATAAACGATAGTTCAAATAAAAGAATACAAAACGAAGAATAAATAATCCAATTGACAAGAGCTTTTTGAACTAAAAGCGATACTGGAAAGGCGCGGTTTCATGGAAACGTTGGACAAATTTTTCCAGACATGTAGCGCCATCTGTTTGTGGAACTTCAAAACAGTATATTTTTATCCTGAAAATACAACTAAAAACATTCTTGAATGAATCCAATGACGGACACATATTTAATATTTAGACTCAATTTTTACTTGTAGCTATTTTAGATAATAGTTATAATTTTTCTCTGAACTCTTCTTAAACAAATTAAATAAATTAGAAATTAAATAAAATTAAAGCTAGATCTATTTTAAAAATGGATTTGTGATATGCATGACAATGAAATTTTATATTTTTCTTTAAATGAGTTATATTTATTAAAGTGTGCTTAAAAATGATTAAATACAAATAAAAAAAATTTAAAAAATACGATAAGTACCATACTTAACCGTACAAAATGATATATAAAGCGTAAAAGAAATTCAATACGAGGAAGATTTTTAAAAATATTTATTTTTAAAACATTGAGAGTGTAGTAACAAGTATAGTTTAACAACGGGTTCGGAAACCATCCTCGTTTTTGCGCATGCGCCGAGCGGAGTTATTTTCATCAAAATAGGGGGAAAGTAAAGAATGGAAAGGTGATGTTTACATTTTACTGAGCGTGATCTAACAAAGAACTCCGGAAATGCGCTCATATGACTCATTGCCTGACACCCGTTTCCGGTGAAAATCGTCCAAAAGTGCTAGTCTCGCAATCCGTTGCTGAACTATAAATATGATATTTTCAAACAAAATTTCTTGTAAAGAGGAACATAGATGTCGTTTTAAAAATATATAAATCGATTGATCATAACTGAATATATTACATAATTTAAAATAGGAATTAATCTAAAGATTAATACTTCAAGAATAAAGTTTTTGGAAAATGCTTTAATGAAAAAACATGTTCTGTACTTAAATACAACTCAGTTTAAACACTGAATCACGATTGAGTAACAAAAATAAGAAATAAAAAAAAGGGAGGCGGGGGAGTTAATTTCAATTAGCAGAATTTTCTTCGAATAAAAAAGTATGATTAATCGACTTTTGGCATTAATGCACGTGAAAAACAAAGAAACCCTTTCAAAGCTATGTTCGAATGATAAATCACGCAAATATGGAACAATGAAATTGATAATAATATTTATTTAAGTATGTCATCCAGATAAGTTGTGAACGAAAAAGCAATCGTTCTGACATAGCGTTTTTACAGCTATATCTGATTCAACAAGCCGCCTTATCTGGTAAACAACGCAAAATAACGGGTTTCGAGTATTACGAAAAACCGTCACGCCACCTACACGTCACGCAAGCTGTGCGAGTAACAGGCCACGCCTAATCGCAGCATTCACGACAGGAGGCGTGGTTAAATGGGCGTGGTTTTAATCTTTGATTACTCTTGCGCGGTTTTCTAATAGGTCAGATGAAACAAACGCGTGCTTACTAATACAGAGCAGCTCTAAAGGAATTTCTCGGAATTTACTGTATTTAAAAGATACTATAATGGGAATCCAGGAAGAGAAAAAAAAAGGTTATGGTTTATTTTCATTTTTTGTATGTAATTGCTTCATCATTATATTCCATTGTTTAGGGATTTATTTAATAGGAAAATCTCTTCTTTTTAAGGAGCAATTATCTGTAAATCACTATAAAGAAAATAGAAAGGATATTTTAAAAATAATTTTAATTTAAATTATTTAGTGAAAATTGCATCAATTAAAAAACTTCAATTATTCAATGGCAATTACTTTACTTAAATTGACTTCGTACTATTTAATTGAATCTTTTTTATTAAACAAGTTTCGAGCATTAGAGTAACAAGTTAAATATTGAATTAATCAGTTATTAAACAATTCAAAATTAACTGAAATTATACAGAAATGCCACTGTTACAAAAATGCACCTTTATTTAATGGAGGGTTAACCATACGAAAATATCCATTTGTATGGATTAAGTCATATTTGATGCTAAGAATATTCTAAAACTTTAATTCAGTTAATATAAAAAAAATTAATTGAAATTTTTATGAAGTTAAATTGAATAATCTTATTCAATTTAATTTATACTTTTCAAAACAAACAAATATCAAAATACTTATTCGACCTCATACTTTTTAATCACATATAGCTATTTAAATTTTTTTTAACTATTATATTTTAAACGCGAAATAGTCAACTGGTAACTCTTTATTTGAAAAAGCACTGAAGAAATGAATACCTACATTTTACGACAATTGACACAGACTGAGAATGTTTATAATAGTTGTCAAAGAGTTTTTAAATTAGGAACATTTATTCTTTTTAAATTAAGTAAATATGAACTTTCTTCACTTCCTTATTTTCGTCCCGTATTTAGGTGGGGGTGAGAGGGGAATCGAAATCCTGTCTATGTGCTATTAATTGCTTAGAAGGTTTTAAATGCTCAAAAAAGTAAACAGTTTAATTAATAACAGTTTAGTTGGAGTTGTTTGAACAATTTCAATGAGGTGCTTGAAATCAAGCTGACTTCTTTATCTGCTTTTGCATAGTAAAGTTATTTTTCTTAACTACTAAATTCAAATACGCAGCTTTTATGGGAGCTCTAATCCAGAAATTAAGGAAGTTGTGCTCTAAAACGACAATTTTTAACTGGAGAGCATGAGAAGATAATCGGTTGTGCAGCCAGAATTTTTAGTAAAAAATTTATATTGTCAGTGTTATAATAATTATTATTTAGATTATCAGTAATTAATAGTAGTGTTGGCATTGTAGTAAGTATACCAAACTTAGATACAAACTATAAACTTAAGATGTAATGCATAATATACTGTATAAGTTGAAGAAATAATTTTTTCCACTCGCTCTTAACGTAATATTTCTGGACTGCACACAAAATCCCTTTGTTTCCAGAGAGTGCACAGAAGCAGTAATAAATATTACAGATGAGGAAAAGTTAGCAGAAATATATATGAAATGGGAGAGGGAGACAATGATAATTTTATAAAATCATTTTGATTGACCATCATGATAATTTTGTAATTACTATTACATGATTTTAATTTTTCTTCAGAAGTGAATCTTCAAATGTAAATCAAAACCCAAATAAATCGTGTCCTTTTCTTCAATTAACAAAAAAGGAATGCAAAAACAAATAAGATACTCTACAAAAAGAAAATAAGACCATGGTTACAATTCATCAAAAAAACTTTTGCTTGCAAAATTGGAATACATGGAAAACGTGCTCCACAAAAACATCGACGTCAGATATCTTTTGCAATATTAGAAAACATCAAATAGAAAAATTAGCGAATAATTTTTCTAAGAACATTGCTCTTTAACTTTTTATTACAATTTGTAATAAACTGTAATGCTCGAACAAATAGAGAAATTATAAGGGAATAAGTTTTTAGCACCATAGTTTAAATCTGATATGGAAGTTTAACTATTGCTTAGTGTTAAAATAATAATAACATAGCTTACGATAAACTAATCTCTGAAATATCAACTTACAAATAAATAACAGAAGTTAATATACATAAAAGAAAGTACAAGAAGAAAGTTGAAAGAAAATCGGATAAATGAATAATCAAACAGGTAAACTTCGACAAGATTGTAGGGCATTTAACCATCTGAATTTTTTTGAAGAAGTGTGTGTTTTTCGTTTTAATATTTTAAACGAAGTAAGTAAAAGGAATTTTAGGTAGATTAATAATGTTATAAGACGTTTGTGATATGATATAGCATTCGATATGTGAATTTTCTTTACAAATTAATCACTTATTAAATTAGGAGTTGTTCTATGAAGATCCATAAAAAAAAAATAAAAAAAAACCTGACAGAAATGTATGATTTTTCTAGACTGGAAGAAAACTAATTATTCATTTGGAGATGAAACCTTAAATGTATAAGTATAATCAAATCTCTACAGAACAATTTTCAAAGAAAACTGTATTAAGTTATAAATGACCTGATTATCATCATGATATCTAGGAAATCAAAAAAGTTGTTAATATTGTCACGTATTAAATTGCAGTGCTCAAATTAAGCAGGTTTATTAACGAAACGCAGGACACAAGCGCTTACACTGAAGCTGGAATAAAAAGAAATTAACGAACTAAAACATGCTCTTTATATTTATAAATGTCACAGAAGTTTCTGAAATGATAAATTTTGCACACTGTTACCAATGAAATGGTGCATAATTGTGAACAGTATTTACAATAACTTGAAGAATGCTAATTAAAGCAAGAAACAAAGAATTTTGTCCACGTAGATTTAAAACTGTGAATTCAATGTTCGTAGATAAAACTGTACAAGTTGTGTCTTCAATATTGTCTCAGTAATTTTCTCATTATTTTTTTTTTTATTTTGGATCAATTACAATTATTTGGAAAGTTTGTAAATTAGCGTGCGACATAGCATTCACAATTAGAGATGTCTTATGAATTTTAAATTTTTTCATTTGTTTTTTCCCACACTTTATAAAGTTATTAGAAAGCTAATTTCGCAGCATAAAATACGTGTTATGGATTTGAGCAAATGGAGATAGATTTTTTTTGCTACATCAACAATTTAATTTGAAAATTAAAATTTCCCTACAGGTGTTCGTGGTTGGGAAAACATCTCGAAGGTTTTAAATTCAATAGTTGTAAATATCAAGCAGAGCATAAACTTATCAGATGTTATGTTATCAGAATGCAATCGGAATCTTAACTACATAAGTTTTAGAAATATTCTACAACTATTAGATCTGAAGAACAAATAGGAAACTTGGCTCTCAACGTAGAGAAATGTAATGGTTATTTGTCCATTATCGGGTAGAATAATTTTTGAAATATAGAGCAATCAGCTTCAAAATTGATTAATGTTTGATACATTGTTCAGGTGACTTCATAAGAAACTTAATATCTCAATTTTATATTTAAACAAGGTTAGAAAAATAGCGCACATTATTGAAATAAATTTGTGCTTCTGATAAACAAAAAGGGTTTATTTATTCTACGCGTATCACATAATTTGAAAAATGTAGCATTTTGACATTAAAGAAATTTTTATGCTGAAAATGGGAAAGAGTAATTTTGAAGAATAAAAAAGTTTTTGAGCTTCAAAAGGGACTCGTTTTCAATAAATAATCATTTTTCGAATGCAATCTGACAGATCAATGTGAGATAACACATTTTTAAAACATGGTTAATATAGTGCTTTTTAACAGATGAATGATTGATTTACATTTGATTTGAATATTTTGCTAAGTATATTAAATTTATAATATGTTCAATAATATGGTATAGCATTTTTCAAAATACTCAATTTCTTTTACTCAACAGCTTATTATTATTATTAATTCTTGTAAGTCATTGGGCCAATAATATTATTATTATCATTTTGCATAATCAATAATAGTTTAAATAAATTAGGGGGAAAATTGAAAATAAACTGTTCTCAGAATCTTCTCGAAAAATGATTTTGTGCAATAATATACTCCGAAGTAATTGAGGGAAAAGATTAACGTTTTGATTAGGGGGACATACGACTGTTAAACCTCGAAAATTTTCCCGATTTTATGAAAAAAACATAATATTTCCCTGTCTTTTCTGAACAATTTAAAACAATCCGCGTTAAAAAATTCCCATAATTATGAAAGTTACGAAGGAAAATATATCATCTCTTCAACGTAAACATTGAATATGGCCATATTTTTAAAGCGCTACATCTCAAAATGTGTTTTTTTTTATATTGCGCGCACGATATCTCAAGAACTATTGAATATTTTTACATAAAATTTTTACCGAACATGTATTTTGCTATGTTCTACAAATTGAACTGCATTTTTGCACATATTTCTCCAAAGAAGTTTTTTTGGGGTGTTAGAAAAGTTGAAATTTTAACCATTTTTACTTTAAATTGGTATATAAAATAGAAATGATATTTAAATGTTAATATATTGTGGTTCTGTTTCTTAAACAGACTGTTTGGATTACTTAGATACCGAAAATATTGTGTTTAGATAAATATTTTATTCGTAATCTTGTGCGCAAGGTGACTTTCTCATTTTTTTCTCCAAAACTTATACCCATATTTATTACTATCTCAAACAAATACATACGAATATGAAGATTTCAAAATGAGAGAGAACAGATATTTTTCTAGAAGAAAATGTGAGTTTGTGAATTGCATTGTTTCAGAGATATAATGTATTGAATTTGACAGTTTACCACCATTTTTTCGATGTTTAAGAGTCGTATGTCCCCTTAATTTTTAATTAAAAATCTAATTAATATTTTGGAAAAAAATCTTTTTCGGTGAGCACCTACTACCCAAGAAATAACTACCAGACGAATTTGGTAGATCTAGGTCCAACGGTCTGCCTAGTAGAACGTTTTGAAAGATTTTTGCATCACGCATGTGGCAATTTACAGATAGTTTGCCAGCTTATAAACATTATCATGTTAAAAGAATATGAAACTCGAAAGCGATAGCATTCTAAAATGATGTTGAGCAAGAAGATTGAGTGCATGAAATTTATTGATTTCATGCTTGCGACAATTTGATGACTGTTATCCAACTTCACACACTAAACAGTTTCTGAAATATGAAAAATAGTCTACCTTCTGAACAAACGAAATCCAATGGCGGTAGCTTACCCTGTGCTTGAAATACAACATCGATCCATTTTCTAACGACTATAAACATGAAGTAAATCTGCAACTTATACAAAGATGCTTGTGGGGAAGGAATAATCTATGACATGAAAAATAGAACTCACTGTCAAATCAAATTTTTAAAAAAAATCGGTAATGTTCTCCTCACGAATTTCTCGTACACTTCCTCATAAGAATGTGACGTATAATGTACGGTTAGAAATGCAGATGTCAGTTTGCTAGACAACCAAAAGTTCTCGACTGGCATCCACAAATATATTCCAAAATGAGGTTTTCGCTAACGATTTGACACTCGTTTTCTTATTTTGTAATTCTGATGTTTCTAGAAATGATTTCGGAACCGATTATTAAAAATATATGCCATCTGAAAATTATAAAAAAAAAATCCTTTCAATGATCTCAGTTTAATTATCTTGCTCTTTAATTAATTAATTTATTTATTTATTTTTCTAGATCTTCACGATGTCTTGAAAACCTATTTTAATCCCAGGCACGATAACTTACATATAAATAAACGAGTTATTTTAAATAGATGGAGTGACAACGAGAATGGGAAAAACGCATTAACTAAAATATAGGAGAAAGACGCCAAATTTGGACCGGTCCCTAGATTGGACCGGTATTATAACATCAATTCTATTAAATATTTGGGCCTTAAAATAAGCAAATTATGCTGTAATAATCCAAGTGGAGTGTATGAAATAATTTTTAAGAGAAAGCGCTATGTGGTTACAGTTAGAGAACAAGTATTTAGATTTATGTATCACAATTGATTATTTTAACAAAAGACAAAGAGCCCTTACACTGTTCTAAATTAAGTAGGAAAATATATTATTATATCCTCAGTTAGCAAATTTCTTTAGCTACAACTTACTATAATTATTTTTGATAATGATTTTAAATTAAGGTTAGGAAAAAATTTTGGTGTTGTTGTCCGAAGTTTGCCTAGATTTGACCATATAAACCAATGGGGTTATTATCTAAAACTACAGGAATACTTCAGACAGAAGTTTATCACTCTAGTAGTCCTCATAAATTGGAACTGCAACGAGTCAGAGCAAAAAATAAATAAATAAAATAAAAATAAAAGAACACTAAAGCCGCCAAATGTTGGATCAAAAGGTATAAAAACTTAGGGTACTTATCATTTATATCATTTGTGAGGGAGAAAAGGAAGTGATACTGTGCATAAAATGTCATATTTGGGTTCATGCATTGTGTGCTAATGTGAATTCGAGAATCAAAAAAATATTATTGCTTTAATTATGCTTAAAGGACAGTGGTCCAATCTAGGCTGCCGGTTTCCTTGATTGGGCCGATGGCACATTTTTTTAAGCTGCCTTTTCCCCCTAATTTAAAATGTATTTTTTTAAAAAGTTAATTACACTGTTCTGAAAATAAATAAGCTACAAAAAAATTATACTATTTTTTTTCATTAAAATTGTCTCTCCATCACTGCACATTGAAAAAACGTCCAGGTGGTCCAAATTCGGCAACTATCCCCAAAATAATATGGTTCTTGCACATGATTAGCGACACAAGTATTAAAAAGCATGTTTCTGTATAGGGAGCTATTTTATTTAGCTTCATAGAATAATGAAGATAATTTAATAGTAGCTCAGAAATGTATCTCTTTCCGTGGAAATATTTGGTCTACTGTGTTGGTATCAAGACCATATGTCAAATTTCATCCATCCGATTCACTACTTGAATTATCGTGTTCACATGCACCTTACAGATAATTGCAAAAAAATATTTTTTTAAGACTCAGAATGGTCGAAATTAATCAGAATCCTTTGATCGAAATTTTTGATGATTTCAATACTTTCTGTACCTATGCTTCAAATGCAAGAAAGTAAAAATAAAAATTATCCAAACTAAGATATTGTATTTTCAGTTTGCACTGAATTCTAAATTTAAACACAGGGCTCATTTTGGCATTAATATCAATCCATATACAGTAAAGTTGCTTCATCTATAGAATTCTCAGAATCAATGTAAATTCATGAATAATTTGCTTGTGAGTAAGTTAGTTACATTTAAGATTCTTTAAACTTTACTTTTTATACTTTAAGCTAAAGTAAGCATACTACCTCTTGCATACTCTATCGGAGTTTGCATGCGGCAACTTTCTCCACAAAGGCTTCTATAAATCTATAACCATTATAATGTATGGTAGCGTTTTCTGTAAAAGTTATCTTTTAGTTTAAGCAAGGGTCACTAGCAATGGCGTAGAGAGGGTAAGTGGCACCTGGTAAGTGGCATAATATTATTTTTTCACCCCCTTCATCATATTTAGCTTATAAAAGTGACAAATACGCACTTGTATTTTGCCACCATTGTCCTCTAAGGCTGGCACCCGGTCTGTTCATACCCCTCCCCCTTTCCTCCCAGTCACTATATCTTTGCACGCAGTGGCGGTGATTGGGTTACAAAAGTGTGTGTGGGGGGGAGCAAAATATTTATAGACACCTGAAAGTACACAGGAATATTGGAGAACAAAATTTAAAAATTTAGTTACAAAAATTGCTAGTTTTTACGTACTATTTATTATTATTATTCCTAGTTTTAGGCAGCAAAAATTAAATAAAAATTTAATTTTTTCCGCAAAAAATGTAGGAGGGGGGCAATGGAACTGGGCATAATGTGATTTTTCCTCCCCTCAGTGGCTTAGCAAGGGCGAATGGAGCATGATGATATTATTTCGCGTCTTTCTTCATATTTGATTTTAAAAACTGACATAAACGCACTTTAACTTTAGCACCACACCACACCGCCGTCTCTAGAGCTCATGTGGATCCTATCCGGGTTGGTATAGATGTAGGTGGACTTTAAATGAATTGAAAAAAAAAATTACAGCAAGAGAAGAATGACAAATGAAGAATTTACAAAGCTGGTGTTAACACATAGAATTGACAACAAAATAAAAGAATATATACAATATCTTGAATAACACGGTGTGAATGAAAGAAAAATGATGAATGTAGATGATGACGAACAACATGATGAAGATTACATCAATGCACAGGTTTTGAGTAACGTATTAGAGATGGGGAGCCATTGCGTGTTAATTGCGGAATGCAAGGAATAGGAAGATTACTTTTAAAGATTTATGAGAAAGGAAGGACTTAGTATATTAGATAAGCTAGAGTTATTGTACAACAGGTGGGTACTTATTCCAGTCGCTTTATGTTTTCATTGTTTATTATGAATTTAATCATGTTTATTATTCTTTTTCTTGAATTCGGATTTTCCAGGACTCTTTGGTACCACAGACTTTCCAGTGAAGTAGAAGGTTTCCTAATATGCCAAGAGAGAGTCAATGGGCAAGATGTCGCATAGTGGATGGCATCCGATAAATGGAAGAGGTTAAGGAATGAAGGGAATGGACCGTGTCCTGTGACAAACAGAATTTCTTCACGTGTCCAAAAAACTGGTTTTAGGTTAACTCTTTTGAGCACTTTATGAACAGAACGTCCAGTGTTTCCATTATCCCAAAGATTTTGCCATTTTTCTTAAAAACAGTTCTTGTAAATGTTGTTTAAGTTCGCATCGAGGGTTTAGAGATTTCATTACAACGCCTTCTGTTATGGCTTTTTTGGCGAGAGTATCGGCTTCTTCATTACCCCGATAGCCTGCATGGGCTTTGATCCATCTAATCAGAATATTTCGATTTTGTGTGAGAAGGGACTGGATGTCTCGGACAAGTTGATGAGGGACATGAGGATCAAGCACTGCCATTACACTCGAAAGGCTGTCTGTCCAAATTTTAGTTATTTCGTTCCCTTGACTTGCTCTGATGATTGCTTCTTTCAGTCCCATTAATTCGGCCTGAAACACTGTGTGGATAATATTTTGCCTCCTCGGCGCCTTCTAAGACTAGCGCCGGGGACATCTTTACCACCCTTGACCCCCTGTTGCTACGTCACTGGTCGCCAAGACCTCGTGGCGGAGTTTCGGAATCGAGATCAGAAACAGTGTCGCATGCACGAGAATCGTGAGTTCGAAATCCCCGGGTATGTGCGCCTGGTGGATGGAAAAAATCTACCGTCGGAGTTGGGGAGACAAACGACCTTACATGGGTGAAGTGTGGATATTTGGAGAAGGGAATGCGTGTTCAGTTGTCGTCTTCGTTACATCTCTATGGTCAGGGCGGACTTACACATTTCCAAGGCCAAAACATATTCTGCGTTTCTCCCCTCTCAAAAATTTTAATGAATAATTTTCAATTTAATATACAATAATTTATTTTTGAAACATATTAGCACTAAGTACAATCTTTGAATCGCATTAAATTTTTCATTCAAAATTACACTACTTATATGAAATAACATAATAAGAACGCTTACAAAAACTCTTCACTTCTTGAAATCGTCTTAAATCCCTAAAAGACCTTCTTCGTTGGCGCATTTGTCCGTGAACCGTTGAAGGGTCATTGAAGTGGACAGATCTTATTAAATCTCTTTGAATGCGAAGAAGTGCATGGGCAAGAGACGATAGAAACACAGAAGACAAAAAAAATATGTCGCTCAGTATATGTAATATAACAAATGTAAATTTCAGAAACATCATTTTATATTTTTAAATAACACTAAAAAATGTGTAATATTTGGTTGTTATTTCTTCTTTACATACGCCCCATGACGGCTGCGCTCTAGGCCATCGCTGGCCCTATGAGAAATATGCCCTGTCTAAGGTCCCTTCTGATATCCCTATAAGAAGGTCTGTCTCAAAACATCCTGTCTGTAGCTGCAAAGCGAGACGTTAAACTCACAACCCATCAACGCCTAGCGTCCTCATTTGAGGACAGTTACATTTCGACTTCCGTAGCTAAACCGATCGCATTCCATTGTTTCTTTTTTACTTTGTCTAGCGAGTCAATAAGTATTCACAAACTTCGAAACAATTTTCAACCGACATATTCCACCAGTTAGACAGATCTTCGATCATTTTGAAATTTTTTCCTCTGATTTATTTTTGAGGTAATGCAAGGGATTAGAAAGCAATGGTTTTTTTTTTTTTTGATATTTTACTATATTTTAAAAATCTTTAACATTTAAGTAAAAAAATTTTCTACTCATTTTTCTTCTCAGTTATCTTCATCTAGATGTTTTAAACATAATTTAATAGAAATTTATTGAAATCTATGTTTTTGACTTAATTTGGGCGTTAACGGGTTTAGTGAGTTTTATCTAAAAAAAACTCGTGAACCGCGTCAGCTATAGCCCTGAATAGGTGTCCAGGTATAGTGAAATGTGTATGCGCTACACGAAGAAATATATCACAGCGCTTTCTAGCGGAAAACTTTGTCGTTAAAATTCGTATCTCAAAAACTCTAGAAGATAGGATCAAAAATTGTGTGTGTTTTACAAAGTTTGAAGCGATTTAGTAAGAAAAGTCATAATGTTGCACAAGGCATAAAAAGTCAGCACAAAAAGTCCGAAATCGATGCGAGAAGTTATGTTGTAATGTTAATTTAGTGTATAAATAATTTGTATTATGGTATATGTTATAACATTGATTTATAAAAAACTACGAAACAAGCGATATTCGTGAAAAGATAATATCGAATCTAAAAGATCAAGTGAACGCAACACTAGTGCTAGTCTCTGTAATCTGTGTATATCTCTGTCATCATATCACCGTCGCATGCAGTCGTGTAACATTTTCCATGCTGGGAATGTGTTTGAAGACATAAGATCTAGAACAAAAGTGTGCACTGCGGCGAATGGAACATTTTCTAACACACTCGACATTAACTTTGCGTGTAGGGGAACTATGCCGAATTTGGATTACCTGGATATTTTTTAATGCACAGTGACAGAGAAGAATTTTTAAGAAAAACAACTGGTAGAATTTTATGCATTTTATTTATCTTCAGAACAATGTATTTAACTTTTTATGAAATACACTTTAAAGTAACTTTTAAAAAAAGCAAAGCTTTTAAAAATTGTGTCATCGGTCCAATCAAGGAAACTGGTTGCTCATATTAAACCATTTGTAATTTTTAATTTTAGGCAGCTACGATGAAATAAAAATTTAATACTTTATCGAAAAAAGTTGGGGGCTTAGCTAAAAATATGAGACAGGGTCAGCCAAAATCGCTTTTCCACTTCCGGTCGATACCTGAAATACCCTTGTGACTGAATCTACAATGTAACTTGCGAGTTCAAGCCTATTCTTTACATGGTCAAAGTTCAAAGAAAATCCATCCAGCCTTTCGGGAGATATTCGAAAAAAATGTTCAAATCTTAAAGTAATTTCAAAAAGTGTCCGTAACTTTTTTTTTTGTTGTTTTTTAAGTCCACCACTATTCATTATAAATTTTGCATAGTGCAAATCCAAAATTTTGCTTTTTATAATGCACCATAATTTCACAGTAACTAAGTAGCTGTACTCAGGTTTCTAAAGTAATTGAATCCAAAGGGAATTACCAATATATACAAATCATTTTAAAATGCAGATTTAAAGCAAATTCTCAGCAATTTTGCATGTAAATGAAGTACAACTACAAAAGCTGTTATTGATGTTATATATATTGTGTATCTATAGTATTCATTGCAATAGTACAAATATAGTTTCAGTATTATTGGCTATCATAGATCATTGTACAAGATCATACATGACACCATTTTATGAGGTTTAAGTAATTAATTTCTTACAGAAATACGACTTAAATAATTACATTTCTGTATCAATTCATATATTCCCTAATAATTTCAAATTATTATAATGACAAATAAATTCCCAATTCAGGTTTACATTTCAGTATTTACTTATTAGAATGACAAATGATCTACAATATTAATCATTTGTTCAATTCTAGAAAATCCTTAAAATGCAAATCTAAAATCAAAGCCTATTGAAACAAAATCTGTTTTACCATACTCATACAGATAAATCTGAATGACGTAATGCAGTATAATATTTTTTGAGCACATAAAACATTGGATGCATGCAAGAGCATTAGTAAGAATTTAAAAAAATATATTACAAGCTAACTTCTATAATAAAATAAGATCTGCTTAAAAGATTGAATATTTGGTCACATGTCAAAACGATATTCCGAGTTCTATCATTCTCATCTCTTTAAACTACACAAAGAGTCTGAAATTTTTTCCCCTCTCCTTCAGTTATTTCTGATGTCTCATTGTTTATTTACATACTTTTGTTTCTGAAAAGTGCTGTCAGTATTCTAGGCCAAGAGGTGCATAGTTTTAAACTTAATTGAAGAGCTGAGTGGATGAACATGTTAAGTGACAATTGTGCGAATTTGTGAAAACAAGCTTTGAAGTTTAGAGGTTACATTTTTTTTTTTGTCTTTATCACTCCATTTTTGCTGTTCCGGCACTTCAGCATCAAAAAAGCATTCAATTTTTTTTTTTATGTTTATTGTCATGGCTATAGCTCTTTTAATCTCAAGGAAATTTAATAATCTTTTACATTTAACATGCTCTTCCATTCATGCATAACAAATCTGTTTTACTTTGTCAGTTGTGGAAGAACATGTTAAGTGCATGTTCCTGACTGAATCAACGAAACTGTGGCAGATTAAATGCATATGCATATTAATGAATTGGCAAAACTGTATAACTATAAAACTCTATATATTTTCATCACAAAGCAGAACAAGAAAAATTAAGCAAATTGGATGCTGAAATAGTATATGCATACACAGACAAAAAGATCACAAAATATGCAAGTTTGGGGAACAATAAAAATAAACCTCAAAATCACTGTCATCAGTGTTAATGTTTTGCAATTTCTTTTTGGATTAATGATTCATAAAACAATTTATGCTCTTTTCTCAGAAAAAGAAGCTTTTGTTTTAAGTTTTTAATCTTTTCTATACAATCGATTCGTACCATCGTGGACATTATATATATTCGTCTACTTTATATATTTGACGATTCTCTTCAAATTGAGATGAATCAGAAGAGCTGGATTCAAAGGGGAAATAAAATCCTCAGTTTCCTTTCATTTTCAAAGAATAAAAATTTAAACAATAAAATTTAACTTGCTACGAGCTTATATATTTCCTTCTCTCAAGAACGTAGTTACTCAATTTTTTATTGCATTTTTTCATAATAACATTCTTTGATCATCACCCTAATAATATAACCGTTGTTCCAAAGACTATCGCCTCAACTCGTAGGTTATCATTTTTTTACAGTTTCATTTAACTTAATTTGTTTCTTGTTTGTGAAAGTGGAATTTTAAAATGAATTCTTCATTCACTTACTAATGTGTTTTGAAATTTTGTGTTCTTGATGACAATACACTATTTTAATATTTTCAGAATTCAGTTATCCCAAATGATTGCTTAACATAATTAAATTTTAGTTACATAATTTGAGAAAAATGATAAGATTTCACAATATTTATAATAATAAATTTTAAATAAAAGAATAAAAAGTAGAAAATAATTAAAATAAGGAAATATACCTTTTAGTGAAATAATGAGAATGTAGTTTTTAAAAAATTTGATTAATATTGTAATCTCTTAACTTGATTGACTTTCGTAAAAACATTTCACGTTCCATGAAGTTCCCTGTTCAATACTTTCTTGCAGTGAAGAGTTTAGTGGTGTCTGTAAATCTTCCTTCAAAGTGTTCTCACCAATGTCTTGGGAACAGGGAAATAAATTTGATAAGGTTTTAATTTAAGGTTTTAATAAAAAAAAACATTTTTAATATTATTATTAACATACATGAAACAAGTCAAGTTAAATATAAGTATGCAAAAACAAAAACAGCTAAAAAACTAATTTAAGTGATCACCGAAATTTTTTTAAATAGTTAGTCTTCTGGTTGGACTTCAAAAAAATAAATTGCACCAGCAATGCTGAAATAAACCATTACTGAAAAAGTAAATAGATGAATTTCAAAAAGTTATTTTTAGTTACCATTAAATTCTCTTTTCTTTATCATGCAATGCAATTCAGTGTGATATATGACTCACAATGAAAAACTAGATAGAAAAGTTGTAAAGAATTACTGTGAAACTTCTTATAAAAGCAAATGATTTCTATATTCGAATTGTCTTGCCACTATTTCCCTTGCTGAAAACGCCTTGGCTTCAATGGAAGCAGATGTTATTTTTTTCAAGTTTAACAGATTTCTCATGGAAGATGTTAAGTGCCCTTAACATGTTCCCCCACCACGAAACAGCAAGAGACTGTGCACTTAACATGTTCATCCATTGAAAACTTCGTTATTCTTTTACTTTACAGATTTAATGAACTTCCTATATTTAAATTAAGACTTCAACATGTTCTCTTACCCAATTATCTAAATTTTTTAAAAAATATGTCACTTAACATGTTCATCCAATCAGCTCTTCAATTATGACTTAAAAAGGAAGATAACAATTGATTAGTATACAAGATAGTGTTATATTGTATTTTTTATTTATGGATACCTGGATTAGTATGAATGACTATACTAAAAGAAAGCTAGTAACGATAAAAAGTTAGAAGATGTATATCCGAAAAGAAAAATACTATGGCACAAAGGTATGCTAATATGGATGCAAATGTATAGCTTTGAAATCAAATTTATATTGAACTTCATAAAAATTATTCATTTCAGAATATAAAACAAACTTTCATATGAAAGCTGGTTTAATTTATGGTAGTTAAAATATATTTACTTATAATTACAATTGTGGAACATTTTTATAATAAAATTTTATTCTATACTCAGTTGTTCTTAGTGAGGAATATATGAACTCATAAATTGTATGTTTTTTTTTTTCTTACTTAAAATTACAACAAAGTTTACAATTTACGAAGCAGCAACCAGAAATAAAGTCAAGGATTTAGGAGGATGCTCAAATACACACATCGAATAAAAAACAATACCAACAAATAAATTTTTTCTACTGATTCAGTAAATAAATGTGTAACGCTATAAAAGTAAGCATTTAAAATGTATCTTTACAAACATCGACAGAATTGAACAAAAAAAGTCTACTAATAGAGAAAAACTCATTTTATTATGCAAAATATATCACTTCTGTATATACAGAGCAGATCAATACAAGGGAGACTGGAATTAAAACTGTCCATAATAAATAAATCTAAAACAATGAACACATAAACCAATAAAATATCCTATGTGAGGAACCATTATGTTGAACTGAAGGCAGTTTTGTCCGGAGGGTTGAGGTAAATGCAGATTGGCAAGTCTTTAGAATGTAATTATAAATTAAATTAAAATTTCTATAATTGGAGTAGCATCAAGAGGAGTTTTCTACAACAGTATCCACACAATTGAGGAAATCGCTGAAGCGTATAGAGCATCGAGAGTGGTCTTCAGGATATCGTCTGTGGCATTCTTCATACTTTTGGAAAACTGAAGTGCATTTTATTTTGGCTTTCATCATGATTGGACTATGGAGAAAAGATAAAAAGTTAAATTATTTTCAATGTTACATTACAGCAAAAGTAATTTAAAATTTAGACAAGAGTCATGAAGTGATTTGAATATAAATATATTGCTTAATGAGCTATTAACTTATGCATAAGGATAAAATAAATCCACTTGAAATTTCATTCCATTTAATGTAAAAATGACAAAAGTACTTGCAATTTCGTTACACTCCAGACAAAAAATAATATCCAATATGCTTCAGATGTGCATAATTATAAAAAGCATTTCAAAATAACTGAGCAATTTTTGAAAAATAAAGCATAGTGCAGTTTCTTTAACACATATTTAGAAATTCAAGAGAAAGCTTAATAATAACAGTAATACAAATTCAAAAAATCACAGTAGATGCCCATATTTTAATAAGGAAAATTTAAAGTTGTAATTAATTGTGGAATAACTAATATGATTATACAAATACTCATATGTTTAAATAGAATATAAGCCAAAGAACATTAATTGTTTTTTCAAGCAAGCAATCTTATACAAACATTTACAAGATAAATTGCATAATGATTGACCCAATATTCGGTAAGTAAAATATTGATTCATTTAACTAAATGTATAATGTAAGTTGCAAATGTAAAGGCACTATATCTTTAAAAATTACACATTAAAATTCTTTTCACATAACCACTTTCATACTTTTATGCAAAGAATGAAATAAATGACCCCAAACAAATCTCTTAACAATATATTTAATGATCAAAATCAAAGAGTCTACTGACATTCAATAAAAAAAATAGGAAAATGGAAAATTTCTATCATTCGCAGAAAGAAAAGATTTCTAATTTTTACATAACACACCAATAAAACTGAAGTAAAATAGTTAAAATAATTAACAATTGAGAACAATACATGAAAACATCTCTGTAGCCTAAATTTGTTTTCAAATAAAGGATATCAGGGTAAACCACAAGTCATTTTCCTAGTTTTAAAATGTCTTGGTTGCAAAAGATAATTTCAGTCTTTGAGCACAAATGTTTTGCTTTTATTGTAAATAATAATAATAATCTTATATCCATTATCCTGGAGAAATATTCTATTGACAGAAGTAAAACATTTAAAATAATGTGGTAGAATGCAAGATGCCTACTTATCTATCTTTGCACAATCTTAAAATTTTGACTAATAAAACTACACAAAATGTATATCTGATGAGTTGGCTTGATGTATTCAGTAAAAAAAAAAAAAAAAAAAATTACACCATACAGTTTATCATTATCTTAATACAACTGAATTAATGCATTATAAGTTAATTTTATACTAAATATCCCTTTCCGAGATTTTGTTCCCTCATTGCTACCAATTTTTAGCATTTGACAGCTCTTGGGCACATAACAATCTTGGAATATTGTAACTAAGAAGTTTGAATTTTTTTGGTACAAAAACAACTACTTTTGGCTTTGATGTCGTCCGCTCAATGCTAAAAACTATACTTATTAATAAAACAATCAATAAAATAAGCAAAATCAAAAATGTTCAAAATTTAAAATAAGCCTTTTGATGATCTTTAAAAAGATAGGAGCAGTGACTGGTTACAGATTAAAATTCTTTCCACATAACAAATTTCATACTTTTATGCAAAGAATGAAATAAATGACCAAAAACAAATCTTTTAACAATATATTGAATGATCAAAATCAAAGAGTCTACCAACACTAAATAAAAAAAAAAAAAAAATAGTAGGAAAATTTCTATCATTCACAGAAAGATGGATTTTTATTCCTCACAATAAATATTTTTCCTGCAGAAAAACTTCAAACAGAAAAAGAAGCAAGAAAGATTTTAGTCATAATTACCAATCTTTGCTAAACAGATCAGTAACTCAACCTAAAGCAAATGATATTCTTTTTTGACTCTACATGCTTGCCAATAATTTTTATTTATTCAACAGCTTTATGCACCATTTCCCTAACCTAAATCTGAGAGCTAAGGAAGCCTCAATATAAGCAATGTGAAATCAAACACATGCATCCACCAAGAATTTATTTTTTTTAAAGGATTAAACAAAAAAACCTGTATTATTTTTTTTTAACTTATGCAATGCACAATATAAATCAAAAGAAAAACAATAAATACAATATTAGAAATCCAGTTTTGTGTTTGATTTTGTAATGGATCCTAATATACCATTTGCAAGTAAAAATAGTTGCCAGAATAGCCCACAATTTAACACAATCATTCAACAAAACCTCAATATTAGCGTCACTCACTGAAGAACTTAACTAAAATCTACAGGATTGAGAAATGAAGTAAGCAGGACACAAACGATAGTAGTTTTATTAGGCCATATGCTACAGTATTTGAAAATGTCAGAATGAAATTTTACATTTCCAGTTTAATATGTATTAAGGTAGGGAATATAGAAAGAAGTTTGAGAAAAAATAGAAAATGACAGTACAAGTGTATAAGGCTTTTCAACTGTTTTAACATTGTGACAACTTTATAGAATATAAAAATGAATAATTTGAAAAGAAACATTGAAGGAACAAACTGCATTTTCCAGTTATTCAAAATCATAAGATAAGACATACAAACACTGTATGTGGGTTGGGAGAAGATGTAATATGAATACAAAGTTTTATTAAATGCAACCATTGAACAATACAGGTTCTAATATGAACAGCAAAAGAATGTTATCATGCAAAATTCCTCCATTAGTATTCTTTTTGAAAAATTTTAATGTTTAAATCTATCATTTACTTAAAAGAAGTTGTCCTAAAAAATTAACTACATGTTAAGAACTATTTCTTAAAATGATACAAGGAACTACACGACTCAGCACAGATTTCCAAGAAGAAACTTTGTACATATGGACGCTTTTATTCAGACCAATAAGCTACATTGCATGAAGGTTGGAATGCATGGTTCACAAGAAGTTTACTAAAAGAATAACAATAACTCTCCAATTTAAAATTTCTAACAAAAAGAGAAAGCTTGGAAAGGGGGGGGGGGGCTATATATTCAGGCAGCAAATATTTACGAATTAGAAAAATGAGCTATTTAAGCAAATAAAATAATTATTTGTATGGTCTTTTAAAATTTATAAATATTTTTTTATATAAAAATATATCTTCAAATAGCTTTTGCATAATTTTTAATTTCTCAATAAGAAAAAATAAACTATGTTGTATAGCTCACCTGGAAAATAAACTATATCCTGTAAACAACTTATTTATTTCTATTTTAACATTGAAATACACGATATTTTTTTATTTTCAAAATGCTTTGAATTAACCTGCAAGAATGCACAAGGGATCAGCAATCTGTTATGCGCTGCATAAACAGATTGCTGACTTCCCTTGGACTGAAATGAGTCAAATCCATGCTAGATGCTTTTAAGGTCACATTCAACAAACAGATCTATTTTAAGAAAAATGTCATTATATATATGTATATATTTTTTAAAATTGGAATTCAGCTTAAGGAAGGTAAAACATCCTCTTGTGCCTCATTGCATTGGGATTCTTTGGTCATTTGAATGAACATGCTAGTGATACGAGGATAATGTCTTGCTATTTATGTTATGATAGGGAAGTAATGAATCCAAGAACATTCCATACTTCTAAAGCGGAGATTTATGCAGATACCCAAACTTATAACAAATGCCTGTGCAGCGAGAGTGATGCAAAAGTTATATAATTCAGGACCTAATGTAATTGTGGTACGCTCTCACAAAGAATATTGGAGAAAAAGCTCACAATTGCAGGAATTATACCCTACAGAGTTCTGTATTCGGATTTCAAAAAGGAAAGACAATTGTTTCCAATGTGCCTAAGAAAATTAGAAGGATTATTTTGCTATCCACATTGCATAACAATAATAAAGGTGATAAAAGTACAGGAGACTTCAGAAAGCCTGAAATAATTGCCTTCTACAATCTGTCAAAAGGGGCAGTTAATGACTTGGACAAAATGGTAGCAGCATATTCCATAGCTATAATTTCAAACAGATACCTTATACAAGATATTTTTCCACTTTTGTACAGTGTTGACATTAACTCTTGTGTGCTACTTCTTTCTATAGAAGAAACCCCTACAGAATTTGGAAAGAGAAAGGAATTATTAAAAGGTTGGTCCTCAACATAATCCGGCATATTGCAAATCACAGAAAGCTGCTGAAGGCCGTAATGAGTCTAAGGAACGGTTTTGAGGAGCCAAACCCAAAGAAATAAATATTTAAAGCAATCATCTGTGTGACTGCAAAATTCTATGAAAAAATTGTTGGAAGCATATGCGAGAAACATTCTTTTCTTATATTATGCTGCACAATTCAAACACATAAGTATTATTTATTAAATTTTTTCAAGTTTTAATTAATTTTATGTAATTAGAACTGTTTGTACGGATAATTTAGAATATATAATTTTAAAATTTTGTTAGTTTTGTGTAAATAATAAAGCAGGGTGCAACACTCTTCCAAATCTTTGCGCATCTCTTTGTAGCACATGTTCTCAAGGGGTTAAGAAATAAGTAAAAATGTATGGTACTTTCAAAAAGGAACAGCATGGAAGAACTAAAACACTGCTCAGCATACTTCTCAAAAGCAGAAATAAATTAAATATTTAAGAATTAATTTTCTAAGTCCTGCTCATTTTATAGCTGAGAAGACACCACACATTTTTTATTCAAAGTCTTTTTAAACTAGTTTATTATACTTTAATACAAGCAACAACTTTTTGTGTTAAAAGAAATCATGAAAGTACATTTAAATACTATTTTAAACCATAAATAACCTTTAACTGGAAAGATTTCATTTGGGTTACTGAAAGCAAAAGAGAAAAAATTCTTGGAAGCTCTTGTATTGAAGATCTAACAATTCCACTAGAATTTTATTTATAAGAAACTAGTCAGTGTGATGCATGTATACTAAACATACAAATATTTCACATTACTATACAATTCTGTCAAAAATCAATGCTATTGATTAATCCCATTTTGCTTATTACAGCATAAATGGGCAGTGGGAAAAAGGTGCTACAGGCACTAGTCATGGTGGGCATCGTTAAATAAATATGGTTTTAATCGCACATTTTAAAGCCAAATAAGATGTTTAGTCATGATTACCAACAGAATGCAATTTTCTTTCTACAGGAAATCTAGCAACTTCAAACCTTCCTCATAAAACTGCACTTGTCTTGGGGACACTGGTATTGTGATTCGTTCCCAAAGAGTATCAGGTAACAAATTTTGTTAAGTGCTTTTTTATGTATGTGGTCTCTCCAATGTTAGGTGCTGTGCAAGAGCTTAATGCATCACTGAGCAGTACAGTGGGTCTCGTGAGAGAGCACCTACCTTGAATTAGAATTAATAAATTTACAGTCCACTTTTTTTCTAAGCCTAAGCCCTTATATAATCCTATTTAATTAAGAATAATTATTGAAGGAATCAGTTGCAATTTTTAATTAAGAGCTATTGGAACAATTAAATGGAAAAAAGTCAATAGTCCTGGTGCTATTTATCCTTGCTATGCGCCACTGCAATAATGCAAGCCTATTTTTTTTTTTTTTTAACTACATGTTTAATTTTCATACTGAAAATATGAACTAGTTAGAAACAGCAATACGAAGACACAGGAAAAGCTAATTTCATAAAACAAATAATTAAAAATATACATTAAAAAATTATCTAATTTTTTATAGAAAGGAAAAACAATGGATGAAAGGGGCAGAGAGAAATCAAAAGATTTTACAGTACCAGTTAGATTGTTCAATACGAGTTAGAAGTACAAATAATATTCACAAGTTTTAAAGTTTGCAGTCAAAAACTGTCACTAAGATTTTTTTTTAAATATACAAAACCAAATCTGGCAAATTTCTAGTTAAATTTCCTAATGCAATAATAAAATTTAATAAAAGTGAGTAAAAAGTTATTTCAAAATGTTAATACGAAGCAGACATGTTTTACATAATTAAGAGAAACTTAAAACAATATTTCATCTTCATTTAATATGGAAACAATCTCTTACTTGCTGTATATATGTCAATAGGAGAATTTCAAAGGGTAGGAACTTAAGATATTTATTTATTTATTTTTGAAACATCTATGACACTAGAGAGTTTGTATTTACATAGAAGTGAGTCATAATGATTAAAAGGCTTTG